>APFE030312217.1:125105-151037 GCA_000404065.3 Pinus taeda
TAGAATTAGTTCCATGGAAGAAGGGATGAGAGGGTAAGATGCACCTTAACTAATTCTTCATCCGTTTTCGAGGTCATGGGAGTTGATAAGTGAGGGAACCTTCTAGATGACTCCAAAAGATAAGAATATTCCCCAAACCCTACGTAAATTTCTCTCATTCCTACCCAACGTAGGTGAAAGGAAACCTAAGTGCTCTACAGATCACCATGGCAGTGGTCTCAACTGCTCTACATTGCACCCTCATAAGGGCTAGCTTGCATTGGTCCTTCTAAAGGCTATTTTTGGATGTCTTCAAGTCATGAAACTATCTGTAAAGGATACTTTCAAAGGGGTCACTTGTTTAGGGCATGAAGCAACTGAAATTAGGGTTTGATGAGTCCTAAAACACTAATATAGATGTCGGGATTTGATGTGCCCAAATGGATCTATAACAGTTGCTCCTTAAAGCATTAAGTTAGAAAAATGCCAATGCTAAATGAAATGCTTTCCAATGTGATGAGGAGGTATCAAAGTGGAAGGTGAGCTGCATCAATTACAATAAATATATCATGATATTTGATTTTACATGAATCTCTAAGGGAAGGTATACCCACGCTCAACTTACAAACTTTCATTACATGTACATAATAATCATCTATATATATAGACCCATGACCGGAATGACCATCAATGTAAAGCCATTGTACATATGATTTAGTACTCATCAAATCGCAGCCCAGATGGATGAAACTAGATTTGGGTTCTTCTATCTCGTTCAACCATTCACTAAGAATGAGTCTAACCATGTGAATACGTGATCCGAAGTGGAACATGGGAAGACACCATCTGATTACCAACCAATGATGTAAGCCATTAACAGATGTGAGAGAAATCACCGATAATGATAATGATCCTTAAGGTACTACAGTGGATTTTGCATGGTGTGAATGGATGATTTGATGTTGAACACCATACAAAGTATTTTAGTCAAAGGCCATTGATGTATGCCTATCGCCAGAAGCAAGAAACCTTCCATTGATGCATGCATGCTTTAAGGTACTGAATGGGTGTTTCTAAGTCAACTTCTTGGATAATGAGCTGATGTTGACAATAAGCGACTCGTCGCAGGAGGGCCTTGATGTATCCCGCATCAACAACATGAAACAAGTGTAGTGATTTTGGGGATTGAATTTGATTGACGACACAAGGTTCAGGAATGGAAGTCATGAAAATGAAGGTTTATGGTATTGTGAGGGATGAATTTTGACTGAATGACTTCTCTTGAACATGTCGACGACACTAAAGTGAATTGGTAGCATTGACCAGAAGCAAATGATGGATGGTATGATAGACCAATGATGTGATAACGATCAATCTAATAACCCAACCCAAATAGTCACGACGATGGAGTGAAAGTGTCATGTTAAAGAGTGACTTGCTACCATAAAGTGGTTTTCCCCCTTTCCCATTTTCCCTGGTCATTCCTGACCAATACCTCTTTATTTTTATCAAGCTTAAGGAGGATAACATATCCTTGTTGTATAATTTCACCCTTAGGGCGAATCCATTGCTATTTTAAGTTTTAATGAGTCTAGCGAAGGTAAAACTCGGTCTTATCTAGATGGACCATGTTTGTCAGTATTTGATGTTTTAACGAGTTTAATCACAAATCTAACTTGGTACTTTTCATTCTTATAGAGTTTGAAAAGGGACAAAAAGAAAACTCCACAAGTTATTTTTCATAAATTAATTTCTCAAGCCTGAAAAAGCAGAAAATAATATAGGAGATATATCGTTTCCAATGCGTTAGTAAGCTGTAAAGAACAAGCGCTCGACAATCTTTTCATATTTAGAGACTCTGAAAAGAGCTTAAAGAGGACTCCACTTTGAGGAACAAGTGGTCTCTAGGATAGCAACTAGTTCCGGTAATGTTGGAACCTCTAAAAACATGTTGATTTATGTGAAGAGGTTGGCTAATAAGACCACTCATTGCAATTGTTCCTCGAAAAAAGGTAAAACAACCAAGTGAAAGTGTATGATCAGCCAAAGGGATGGTGGTGATGAGATGAAAACAAGCAAGGCTCATCTAACGAAAGAGGCTGATAGAATGGCAACCACAAGGGTTAAAATGGAAAATTGGTTGATTTTTACACAAGCTTGAACCTTAGGGAACTATGCTTGTGTTCAATTTCATGTTTACACAAGCTTGAAAGGAAAAAACTATGCTTAGATTCAGTTTCATTTATAGACAAGCTTGAAACGAAGAACTGCGCTTGAATTTAGTTTCATTTTTACACAAGCTTGAAAAAAAAAACTATGCTTGAGATTAGTTTACATGCCCCCAGCATGATTAAAGGGAGAGTCTCCCGTAACCAGATGGAAGTCACTGTAGTGAAGCAAGACGGTTATCGAAAACCTTTTTTGTTTCATCGAAATAGGGACAAAGGTGAATGGGGATGATTCCCTTCACATAATCTACAAGGAAACTTAACTTTACCAGTCGGTGCATGCCCCTCAAGCTTCATTACATTCACCTAAGTAGACTACTTGGCTATCAGGTGGATGGAATGAAGGTTATTTTACAAGATGAAGTGAGAGAATCAATTGGAATTTTACGAGATTTATTGAAAGACTTGACTTGAAACTTTGCTCCAAGGGACCTTGTTTCATTTTTTAATGAGCTTGACATAAGACAAGGAACTGTGCTCATATTCCTTGTTTCATCTAATAACAAGGTTAATACAAGAGAAGGAACTATACTCATGGGAGTTGTTTCATTTTTTAATGAGGTTGACACAGTAAAAGAACTATCCTCATATCCTTCGTTTCATTTTTTAATGAGGTTGACACAAGACAAGGAACTATCCTCATATTCCTTGTTTCATTTTTTAACGAGGCTAACACAAGACAAGGAACTATCCTCATGGGAGCTGTTTCATTTTTTAATGAGGCTGAAACAATAAAAGAAATATCCTCATATTCCTTGTTCATGACTGATAAGAGATCATGAATTCCAAAAGGTTCTCATCATATGGGAGAACAATACTCTAGAATGGATTCATAGCAAGTAATCTGAGATCTGGTTCCAATGCCCCCATTACATAATGTACAACATCACTGAATTGATCATCAGTTGATGTAGGCATGGAACAGGTTGCCACATAATTAACCCGTTCCAGGGATGATACCATTGGTACAAAAGGACCACTTACAGAAGATGGTTGACTAGAAGCCATATTTGGATGGGGAAATGAAAGTTGTTCAACGGTGACAATTCTACCTTCATACAGGAAACACATCACTCAAATGAGTGTTGAAACAATAGCTCCCATGTCATAAACATAGTTGTGCCCAAGAAGTAAATTGTAATCTAAAGGACCTGGCACTACCATCACATTCAGATAAATGATTTTTCCTCCCAAAGTAATAGGTAAATGAGCAAGGATCCCTAATGGCTAACTGGTTTCTATGTTAAAATTCAATAGATTTTGAGCAATAGGCACAAGCGGCGGTGAACCGAGCACTTGCCAAGCAGTTGAGGAAAGGATACTCACAGATGCACCTTCATCTATAATAGTGCTAGATACAATCGTATTACAAACCTGTACTATGATCTGGATAGGAACATAAGAAGGAAGACAAAATCCTACCAGTTGATTCCAATCAAAGGATGTGACTAGAATACTTGGAGGGGGTACCGTAGAAACGAGAGAATTAACCCAAAGAGAGGATTTTCCCTCTATCTTGATGGAATAGGATGGTTTCCTCCAAGCTCATTAGAATATGAATAAACAAAAAGAACTTGAGTGGTATCATATTCACTCTCTTTGGGAAAGGTACGATTAACTAAAGGTGAAATTAGGTCAACTATTAGCTCGATCTATTGATTTGGGTCGGGTATATACTCATAGGATTCACATTCAGAGAGAGTGGGTTTGACCGATGGTTGATTTGATTCAGTGAATTCATCAACTAGTGAAGGATTAAGGGAGAGTCTCTTGTAACCAAATGGAATTCGTTGTGGTGAAGTAGGAAGGTTATCCAACATGTTTTTGGCTTCATCCAGATAGGGACAAAGGTGAATGCGGTGATTCTCTTCGCATAACCTACATGGAAACTTAACTTTACCCTTCTTTCAATGAACTTTACTACCATTAGTTGATGGTCTGTCACCAGCATGATCTCTAGAAGATGATGACATAAGATGATGTGAAAGAGAAGACCATTCTTCTAATACCTGAGTAATAACAAGAAAATTTCAAAGAAGATGGTCTCCCGCACAAATTTTTCATGGATATCAAACTTTGTGAGTCTTGATGGATGGTTTCTAATCAGATGTTGCATTAAAAGCAATGGTTGCTTGGTTGCCCCTTTGCTGAATTTTCTTCTTCTTCTTCTTCTTCCCTTTCTTCTTCTTAGCCACTTGGTTACTAGTACCAATACTTTCACCAGGAAAAGAGGATGAAGGGGAGGAAGAAACAACTGAGGAAGAAGGCAAAGGGTCAACTTTAGGATCAACTAGAGGTTGATTTTGTCTAGTTGGAGGTGTACTCAATTGCGGAGAAATCGTGACATTTTGAACCAAGGAGGTTGAAAACAACCATACTGGCAAGCTAATGGTAAATCATCGAAGGGACAATGTAGCCATATAAGGAGCACCAATATTTCCGAAAGGAGGAAGAGGACTAGGATTCCCATGAAAAGGAATTTTGTGATCAATCGACTCTATATTTGTCACCATATGTTTCAACCTAAGATCAACTAAGGATTGCGTGTGGAGGATGTTATCCACAGTCAATTAATTTATTTTAATCAAAGTAACATAACAAAACAAAGAGGGATAATCTTGGCAAAAGGTTTACCAAGCAACTGTGAACTACAAAATACCTCCTAGAGAACCAAGAAGTATAGGTAGGCAATCTCCCTGAATGTTGTGTTCAGTGTATCACAGTGTACAAGGTAGCTAAATTGGTTACCTAAGGATGGATAGAAACTTAATGTTGTCCCCCCATATATACCCACAGGTACATGGAGGCCCAGTCTATATAAGCACTGTCTCATGTAAAACTGCACAGTGAGAGCATTCCTATATAGTTTACGTATTGTAACACCACCTTATATACCGAAAGGTACGTGGACGATATACCATATACTCATGTAGGTGGAATGAGGTACCACATTTGGGATGTAATTTCGACAAGTTAGTGATAGCTGTTTTTTTTTACGACGCCGAAACATGTCTCTAGCCTAGACCTCTAAATGCTTTTCGTTAGGTGACAACACTCCATTAGGTAAATTTAGATAAATCTTAAGTTTACCTTCTTGAGAATTTTCCTTTCAAAGTTCACCACATGATGTATGTTTTCAATTCCTAAAATGCAGCTAATATGATAAGTATTCTTTCGATTCAATTTAATAATGAAAATCCTTAGCTAGTAGGGATAGAGCAATCAGATTTTTAACAAAGAGCAAAGAGCACATGTAATGCAATTTCCCTAGCTATTCCTTTCAAGTATTCACAATTAAAAACTACAATATGAACTATGAAAGTTTTTCTTTTCGAACCCCTTAATTTTATGATGAAAAAAAGGAAATATGCACATACAATCAATCAATCTTTAATAAGAATGAAGACTTTGACGACAGTTCTGTTTCGAAGGAAAATAAGACTTTACAACACTTTCTTCCAAATAAAGATTAGTAAACTATCTTCTGAATTTTACTATAGATTGATAATGACAAAGAAAATATTTAAGAAACATTAATCAATCAGATCAAGGTAGGGCTAGACAAGGGGATAGAAACTTGTTCTCTGAGACATGACACTCATTAATCAATCAGCAAGCAATCAAACATAGGAAAGTTGGTAAAAACTCAATCCAAAGGTGGTTATTTGACCTAATGTCGACCAAAGAAGGTCAAAGAGGGACTAACTACGCTACAGATCATTGTCTCTCACTCAAGGGTGCTCTATAGAGCACTATCACCTCACAAAGCCTGCAGTGATTTCTGAGAGGCCACTCAAGAGTCATCTAACCTCAAATTTTGACAAAAATTCAATGCAAAAGGGATTAAATACAATTAGTGAACACAAGTAGGGTCTAGAAGAATTTATTAGGAGGTGGGTAATCTACTACGAAAGAGGATTCTTCCCCAGTGGAGTCACCAATTTGTTTTGGAGAATTTGGTATCTGCGGAAAAATACTAATTCCATAGATAAGTAGTTGTATTTAGAACAACAACTTAAAGTGTTTTATACTTTTCCTATAAGCATTAGATAAGATGAGAAGATAGAAGACCCATTTGTAGTTCCGCTTTCGTCTCGTTTGCCTTGTATCGATCTTGTCGCTCATTCCCGTACTTAATACGCTTGAGAAGCACCCTGTAAACACAACGAAAAACAAAGAATCAATCAAAGCAAATGATCTGTTGAATATAATTGAAAGGAATGAGATACAATTCACACATATAAGCATTATGAAACAATACAAACATATGGGGAAAAGGTTCAAATACTTTATTAGATAGAAGAAGGTATTACGACCATTGGTCTCTGATTCAAAGGCATTCCTACAACTTGGATCCCATCCAAATCACATCAAAATCATGACAAACTTGTAGCATTACAATACTTGCTTCAAAGCCAAATATCATAGCAACATTATCCCCTTGCAATTCAACATAATCCAACCCCTGATCACTTAGATGAGTGGTCAATTTGTAGGAAGATGAAGGAGGTGTTGTCATAAATGGTGGCATTAAATGCCCTTCCATACTTAGAATTAGTTACATGGAGGAAGGGATGAGAGGATAGGATGCACCTTAACTCATTCCTCATCCATTTTCGATCTCATAGGAGTTGATAAGTGAGGGAACCTTATAGATGACTCCAAAAGATAAGAATATTCCCCAAACCCTATCTGAATTTCGCTCATTCTCGCCCAACACAAGTGAAATGAAGCCTAAGTGCTCTACAAAGCACCCTGACAGTGAACTCAACTGCTCTGCAGTGCACCTTCGTAAGGGCTTACATGCGTTGGTCCTTCTAGAGGTTGTTTCTGGATGTCTTCAAGTCATGAAACTATCTGGGAAGGAGGAATTTAATGGTGTGACTTTTTTAGGGCATGAAGCAACTTAAATTAGGGTTTTATGAGCCCTTAAACACTGATTTGGATGTTGGGATTTGATGTGACCAAATGGATATGTAACACATGGCCTCCAATAATTCATCTCGAGGAAATCATTCTGTTATCTATAATGATAGTGATTTTTGATTTCTATCCAATTTTGTCTCACTAAACTCACAATATTATTGGATTGGTCTCTTGAAACGGGGAAATATTTGGTGATTTATCCAATATTACTAATATAATGAAAGGGAACCATATACCCACCCACTGCGATACATAGTATCCCATTTTCATCAAATGTAAAAAAAAAAAATTAGTGTTTTGTATATTGATGTTCTTAGTCCAACTTTTAAACTCTGGACCAATAAAAGAGTCTAGCATCATATACGAATTATCTAATGAAGGACATGTTGAATTTCTTGCATTTGTGTATTTCACAATATACATTTTATGATTCTGAGACATTTTCACGAGGACATTCATTGCATGAAACATAGGAAGAATTCCAGCCAATGTCAATAATGTCTCTATATTAGTTAGTCAAGAAAGAAGATTGTGAGCTTTGTCTACATTGTAGTGATTTTCATACATCAACCCCACCAAAGATTTGAACTCACTAAATAGTCTTTGAGCTGGTCCATTTAATGAGATCCATCTTATATCAACATCGTTTAGTAGTTTTTTTCCATCCGTAACACCATCTGCAAATTATTGGAACTATAAATATTGTTTGAGAGTACGAGAAAAGTATGCATGAGTCTTAGGTACAAGATATTCAACTTTTGAAACTGATGGAAACTTTCTTACAATTTTAAATGCAAGATTCATCGTATGAGCCATACAATGAATCTTAAGCATATATGGTGAAGTTAATAGTTGTAGCCTAACACAAAGGCCATTCCTTTTTTCTTGCATTACTGATGTTCCATCTTCTCCAACACATACAAACTTTTTTGCAATCATTAAATGATCCATACCACATTCATTCAAACTAGTAAAAACAGGTTCATAAATATATTTCGCTGTAGAAGTCTCTCTCATATTTTTAATCCCAAGTAGATAGGAATTCCTAATATGGTCATTAACCATATAAATGCTCATGAAAATCCATGAAGTATTATCTATATCCATAACCTCATCCAGTTACAATAGCAAAAACCTAGAATTCGCAATCTTCTCTTTCAAATCATGCTTTTCTACTTGAGCTAGATATCTTGCCCATTCCCAACCACTAGTTACAGACCAATGAGAAGATGGAAAGTTTGAAACTTGAAGAAAAGATAGAAATTTCATGTGATCTGGATAATCTTTCATAGGATGAACTTTAGATAAGATGTGAAATAAAACACTCAATTGTATCGTCTTGGATAACAAGCTTCTTTCCATCATCTTTTCAAATAGAGATATGATTGTTCCTCCACTTGCCTCAAGTTTCCTCTTACTTATTAAATATTTTTTATATTTTTCTACATATTCTATATGTGAACATTTCTTAGAATATATCCATCTAACAATAGATTTATCTTTACCATTTATAGTTCTCTTTCCATGCACCTTTCTTGCATGCTCTTGTACTATATCTAGCTTCATCTAAAATTTCACTACCCTTCGATTTTTCCAACTACACGCATTACATCTAACTTGTCAGAAAACCTCGGTCTCATTTGTAGGAGTCATTTCCTCAATAAATGGAAAACTTGAGAACCAATTTTCTTGGAATCATCTTCCTATGGTCCACTGGCCTTTTTTCCTTTTCTGTAAATGGACCGTGTCACCTCCCAAGGAAAACTCTTTAAAATTTTCATCACCAATTGTTGTTGAAAATTCATTTATCTCACTCTAATCACTTGAGGAACCTATTATTTCATCCAGCGTATGGATATAAAATCCATTTCCACAAGAGTTAACCTCTCTCTTAGTAACAGATTGTTCAAAGGAGCTTGAATCATGAAGATAATGTGTATTTTTGGATGGATCCTTTTTAAAGTATGATAATACAACCATTTTCCTTGATGGTTTCTTCCCATGATTATATTTTGAAATCTCACTGAATATTCCACAAGTAAAATTTCAAATCGATCTGCAAACCTACATCAGCAGTTTCCAAGAGTTGAGATATGCTTCATATAAATTCACTTGTTCATAGAAAATAGAATTGTACTTTGCAAAAGAATTGTTGAGTCAACATTGAAAGAACATATATCAAAAGTTGAATTTTGAGTCAAAATGGAATTTCACAAAAGTTATTTAACAATGATAATGGGAATTATTAACTCTTAAGACATAAAATATAATAATTCATTTGTATAACATTGAAACAACATCATCCTTGCAGGTCAATCTTAGTCCTTTTGGTTTACTAGTTTGACTTGGGTCGATATCCATGCTAGATATCTATGGATGGTCTTTGAATCATTCCCATTCTATGTAGTTAGTTTTGTGGGAAAATTATATTAGAAAAATTAGCGACTCTTCGATTTCTATGCAAAAAATAGAATATTAATCCTCATGGATTTGAATGTAGGCATGATCTAGCATGAAATCCATTGTTAAATGAGTAAATTTCATATGGATTTGTTGTAGAATTCCCTTGTTGTTTTACATTTGTGTAGCCATCTATCATGCTAAGAAGTGGGTGAATCAATGAAATTTGCATGTGTGAAATGGGAATTCTATGTGAGAATTTGTAATTCCATCTACATATTGCATTAGAATCTTAATGAATGTTGTTAAATAACCACAAATTTGTTCATAACTGGGAACCCTAGCTAGTTCTGGATCTTGAGGAAATTCTTGAGATAAGGTGAAGTGGATATCTAGTTACCATTGTGGGAGCAAGGTTGGGTGCACCATTTGGGAGTACAAGGTTTAAACGTTCATCTCCCAAAAGTACAAAACGAAATCTAGATTCTAGACATATAACATCCAAAAGAAAAAACTTAATTATTGTAGTTGCTAATTTAAGGACAATGAAACATCAAACATATCAGTCACCGACTCACCAATATGAAGTTGTTGTAAATCAATATGCATGAAAAAGTTACCATATTTCTTGCACATTTCATATTAAGGTTAGGGTAATTGATTTTGCAACATTTCAAAGAAGTAGGTGGAAGGATATGAACTAGTAGTTTGGATGGAGGCCACCCCACATCTTGCTGCCATATTTTCGTGATCCCCTCAAACGTCCAAATTCGATAAGGAGAAGTCAGAGTCAAGCCTATCTCATGATTATATATTGTTAGAATTGGAAACTAGGGCCAAACTCCATGTGGATCATCTTACTCGTGGTAGTTGATATTTTTATTGGATTCCTCTCATCGAGAGGTGTAGGATTGATCTAAAGATCATCTGATTCCGATATGTATTGATGGAGATATGAATTTATTTGTGTTATCTGACAATTTGTCAAGGTCGGCCAACGACCAAATCACCCCCATCGATCCTCAATGTTGCACTATAAATAGAGGTCGATTTCAAGTCATTTCAGACACACCTCTTGTGATCTCCTCCTCTCCACTTGTTTGGGTTTTGGTGGATGGATAATTCTCTAAGAGAATCAGTTGTCTTTGGAAAAATATCTATATGCTGCCCTAGAAGAGATGCCCTAGACCATAAAGCTATCATGGAGGAGTCCTATACAAAGCTTCTTATATATCTACCATGGAGAGCCCTAATTACAGTAAGGGAAAAGCCCTAGACATGGACGAGAAAGGTTCTTCTAGGAGTGCCTACGCTGCCCTAAATTAAAGTCAATCAAGCCACCCTATAGATGCAATCATGCAGGTTGATTATCACATTGAAGAGAGGCACATATTCTATCCTAAAGGAGGCTCCTACACAGTCCTATGAGAGGCTTTAATGCAGGTAAGGAGATTCCCTAGGTGTAGTTCATTTGGTGCCCTATTTGCTGTCATAATTTTCCCTAGCCACAGGCTTATGATGAATCCTATACATTGCATAAAGGAGGTCTAAATGCTAGCAATGGAGGCCTAATCTAATAGTGTCCTTAACTACCCTAAACACTGTCTTGGAGGAGTAATGAAGAAATCACCTAGCCACAGTCAAGGAGGTTGTATATATGCATCTAGGATAGGCCTTCTCTATGCTACTCATATGCTATTGTAAGTCGCAGTAAGGAACCCTAGAAGAAGTCCTAATCTCAGACTTGAAGGTGACCTAATCCATTGTCACAACTAGCTCTAATATGTTGTCACAACTACAACTATCTAAGGGAGCTTCTATATGTTGTAAAGGAATCCTAGCCACAATGTAAAGGACACATATATCAATGTAAAGGAGCAACATGGATATGCCTATAACAACATGTTAAATTATGTTGTCCTAAGGCATGGATAAGGTGCCTTTGGGAGCAAAGATCACTAGATTAGAAGAAAAAGGGAAATTTTTCTAATTAGGATATTCCTTAGGCCTGTTGAAGGAGTATAGAACTACAGCTACCTGCTTTGCTAGGCTTCAAGCGATAGAAAGTAGCTAAGGTTGTTTCAAGGAAGTATTATAGTTTTCTTTGAGTTCAGATGACAACATGGATTAGTAGAGACTCTCCTAGGTGGACTGAAGGCCTTGAAGGGATGAATTATCTAACAACTTGAATGCAACATGGTGATGGATGTAACATGGTTGAATGCAACATGATGATGAATGCAGCATGGTGATGAATGCAACATGGTGATGGATGCAGTATGGTTGAATGAAGCATGGTGATGGATGCCACATGGTGATCGAATCTCCTTGGAGAATTAGTTGAAGTATGCGGACTAATAAGTGTGTCTTCACCTGAGTTCAGATATGCAGTCCTTGTCATTAGAACTATCATGTCATCTTCATGATGAAATTTCTCTGATGTATGATCTCTTATTTTGGAAAGTCAAAGTGTTGACTTCAAATGTATGTGTACTATCTCTCTCTTTGCTCAACTATTAAAGAATATAAGATGAATTGATCAAGAGTTTCCACACATTTGGGTTTGTCCCTTTCCGGCGCCACATCTTGTGTCCTCTTGTCTTGTATTTTCATCTAATGTTTATGCTTCTGTTCTATCTAGACATTACTATCATGCTGATGTGATTGCTAATCTAAATATTGTTATTGATCTAATGTAAAAAATTGAAGTTAATTGCTCTAATCATAGAACAACCAAAATTAAATCCACCCCACATCTTGCTATCATATTTTCCTATGCCCGTAAAACCCCCAAATATGATAAGGAGAAGTGGGAATCACCCTTGCCCTCCATTTGAAAACCAAGAAATTAGGGTTATTAGGACCAAATCCAACATCTCAAACCACCTCCCAAACCAAAAAAACCATAAAATGGGTGATTTCAAATGAATTTAACCATGAAAAGAAAAAAATCAGGCGATTGTAAGTGAATATAACCTCCCACACCAGGCAAAATGAGCCAAATAAGTCTTTGCATGGTTTATCCACCCCTTTTCTTTTAGGCTAAAATGAAAAAAATAATTAGTTTTAAAATAAAAGTTGGGTTAAGTATATAAAATGAGTGTTTTATAAAAATTTCGCCCATCTAAAATGTAGAACCCCTTAAATTTCACCCTTGGGTTAAAATTTGCCGCTAAAATTTACCATGGTTTGCTCTACAAGTTCAACTTTTCATGATAATAGCATAAATTCTTAGTGTGTGAGATGGATTGAGAATAAAATCTCTCCACCGTGTTTATAGTCTCGGGTTTCTGATATCTTATGCAAATATAGCTTTTTTTATTCTTTCTCTATGTAGGCACCATTATTATGGATAATGTTGGAAGTAAGGTTCTCGGTACTACTACCAAGGTGGTACTTACTAGGGATTCAACAACGATATTTGGTGATGGGAGCACTCAAGAAGCATTAATAAAAGAGTGTCTCAAATTAGAATCTTGATTGATGTGTGTTATTTCTCTATAACTTAAAAATAGGTTTCTTTATCAAAGTGGAGGCTTGAAATTATTATCTTGTTTTCTCTGTATAGCCACCATATATTGTAAAGTGACCATCACTTTGTGGGGACAGATATCCTCATTAATATCATTCATGATGATGATATTAATCTCAAATTTGATTTGTGAATTGTCAAGACAAGAGTGTAGAAGGAAACAATTTTGATGCACAATTTATAATTTGAATATATGTGCCTCTGAAGGAACATGCAAAAATAATTACATACATTAAATTTAAATAAAATAAGGTTTCTTTAATATCAGAATATGTTTGACTTGATAGTTAACTTCCCTATCAACCTATTTTATCAAAGCTTTCACCAATGATATCATTCTCACTTTCTTTACAGGTTGAATAACAAGACTACGAAAAAGAAGAAATGAATGAAAGAATTACCAAGATTTCTAGTGGAGTTGTTGTTATATAGGTAAAGTTTGGCATGGCTGAGTTAATGGTAGCTATTTGTAACAATTCCCTATTATTGGAATTATAGCAATCTAAATCTAGTTGATGGAAGTTGGTGACTACATTTCAATGTATATTTTTCTAAAGTAAGGATGGATGGTATATGATATTGTTCATAATTGTTAATAGATCGGAGCACAAATAGGGACAAAGTTGAAGGAAAAATGTTTTGAGAGTGGAAGATGCCTTGAATGCAACAAAGGTATGCATGCAGAACCTTATCCATAATTAATTACAGAATTTGATTCATATTTGTGAAAACATGTTGTGATCTAAAATAAAGATGAATAATGAATGTTAATTAAATCCTGTCATGCATGGAGCTATTAATTTATTTTTTTTGTAAGCTGAGGTGGGACTCCTTCTATTACTTTATAGAAAATAGAACAATACATAGATCCATATCAAAATAACTCGCTCGCATGGGGAAACCGAGTATTCAAACCATCTAAAGTTTTTAAGAGCCAACCAAAAATAAAGGGCCCAGAGTCTAAAAATCTTAGCAAGATAGACTAAACAGTCCTGATTACTTCTAATCCTACTAATCTGCATAGAAAGATTCTCTTTATCTAAAGCATGCATGAAACTATAATTAAAAAAATTATGTATTTTCCTATACATATCTGAACTCAGACATCTTCAGTTGCAGGTTGCTGGTTTTCTCCACCGTCTGCGCCCTGGTGATCTCCCTTCAGAAGTTGATGTAATTCCTCGAATTTCTCCTCTTGTCTTTCTAGAGCAATGTGAATGAACCTCAGTTCCCTACGCATCTCTGGACCTCCCTGCGCTATTTCCGCCATTTCCGTAGAAACTTGCTCAAAAGCTTTTGCCAATAACCTTTTTATCACCTAGTACATGTGGATCGATTCCTTGAACAAAGACATTCTGCCCCTAGTGTTACCTGGGTCCTGCAATAAGAATTCCCAATCCTCCATTTCTTCGTCAGATTGGCCTTGTAAAGACTCCTTCTCTAGGTGCTGTATAATTCTTCTGACCGTTGGGTTTGTGTTCTGCTGGTAAGCTCTCTCAGCTTGGCGAATTCTTTGTTCTATCGAGCTTCTTGCTTTTTTCCCGGGAGCTGATTCCTGCTTGGAGTTCTCCCCTTTGTCGTCTGCGTTCTGCCTCTGTATCCGACCCCGCATACCTCCTGCGGTTGCTCTATTCCCCGAAGCCTTGACATTTCTCTTCCTGCCATATCTCCTAACTCGTTCCTCCGGAGAGGCAGGTTGCTCCCCTTTCGCCTGCTGGTTCCTAGCACCAGTAACATTACTTTGAGCAATATACCTCCTGAGAGATTCGCACCAGGGGTCGGCATCTACTGAGTCATCTTCAATCTCGAAAATTTTAGTTGGGAGCTCCTCAGTTACAATAGTCTTGCCTTTCCTATCCTTATTCTTGTCTGCTGTGTTCTTTGGCTCCTCTGTTGTCCTAGATTTCATCCTTGTCTCCATGGTAGCTCAAATAATGCCACGAGAGATGCTTTGGTGCCTGTGGGGGATAATTCTACCTCGCTGGATCATTCCTTTCCCGCTCCCTGCGTTCTGGTTTAGGAAAAAGAAGAACTGCGGCTTTTCCTTTCCTATCTAGGATTTTATAACATTGCTCCCGTCAAAATACGCGCCTGAATCGGAATTATACTGCCGTCGATTCTTAACCGGGATGTTGCCTCTCCTGGCCATCATTCCTGAATCCAAGATTACCGTCAGCAGATCTGACAGGCCGCTCCATCCTCCTCTCCGATCGCATGCATTAATTATCTTACAGTGGTAATGATCCTGATCTTGCTTCCTCACACGCCTTTGGTGATCCATTCGGTGCATTCCCATCAAATCACTCTTCTGCCCCAACTGGCCTGCATTCATGAATCGGGATTTTCCATCCCCTTCACCTGTCCAACTCATTTCTTCTGTCGTTCTCGCGTGTTGCCTGTGCATGGTCCTCATTAATAATCGTTGCCAAATCATACCAATCCTTGTTGGCGCCAATCGATTTCCATTGGCTGTCTATCTTGCTGTCTTGTCCTTTACAGCCCCAATTCGCCAGGAAGTTGGCCACGCGATTCCCATTTCTTCTAACATGGAAAAATACTTTGTAATCAATCCTTCTTAACAACCCTGCAATCTCCTGAACAATTCCGGCTGTCCTCCAACTACTTGTTGTTCGCTCCCAATATCTACCATTGCTAAGTTTCTTCAAAATATCAATCACCATCTGGGAGTCACCAACTATTTCCAGTCTTGTATAACCATTTCTGATTGCAATCCTGAGCCCCTGGTGGATTGCCAAAGTTCCGCCTCATTATTCGTCATTTCCCCGCCCCATTCCGCATAAATCCACCTTACCTGTTTCTGACTGTCGCGAAAAATGCCTCCGAAACCAGCATTGCTCGGATTTCCTTTTGATGCTCCATCGAAGTTTAATTTAATAAAGTTATCTCTGGGATAGATAAAGATGTCAGGATTTTGGATTTGATCGTTATGTCTGCTACTATGTTTCTGAAAAACCATCTCATATTTTAAGTTCAGGTTGTTCAGAATCCTCTCCTCTGTGGGGTTCGCTTTCCAATCCTCCACATCCCATTTCTCCGTCAATACTGTTTCCCTCACTGAGTTGACCGCCCGTTTCCATATAATTTCCGGATCTTTGGCTTTGTCCTGAAAGATCTGACGATTCCTTTCTTTCCAGACCATCCAAAAAACAAAACCTGCCATAAGATCCCAAGCTCTGCTAACAACTTTGCATTTAAATTTCTCCTGATTCCAGTGGAAAATGATTGCGTTGATGTCTCTGGGACCCGTCTCCGATTTTCCAAATGTCTTTCTTGTATCTCTCCATATTTTCTTGGTGAATGAGCAGTTAATCAGGAGATGGGATCTGTTCTCTTCTGCATTTTTACATAGACAGCATCCTGAAGGTCCGCTAAACCCTTTTTTCTGAATTCTGTCCCAGGTTAAAATCTTGTTCTTGGCTGCAAGCCATAAGAATAAGGAAACTTTCGGCCACCATTTACTTCCCCATATAGTGTTCCAATCTAGATTCTCCACATCGATAGCCTGTGTCTCAGATAGATAGTAGGCCTCTTTAACAGTGAAGGCACCTTCCATGGAATACCCCCATCGAAGAATGTCTCTACCTTCGCGGGCTTTAATTTTCCTGGACTCCACCTCCTTCATGTATGCTTCTTGTTGCTCTTGGTTTATATCGCATTCCCATTTACTTTGATTTGTCCATTTTCTCCATATTCCATCCAGTTCATTCTCTTTCCAATAATCTTTGACATGGTTTCGATTTCCCCCTATTTTTTCCTGTAACTGTTGGATCGATGGAATTTTACTCATTTTTTCCTTTTGCTGCCATTTTTCCTCCCAGAAATTGGCTTCCCCTCCACCTCGGATTTCTGAGAAAATATGGTTTTCAAAAATATCTATGTTCTGACGGGCTAAGTCCCAGATTGTTGAACCCTTGGGGGTTTCCCTCTATCGTAAAATGTCAACTGATGAGTTTGGCATGTTGTATTTGCGTCTCCAAATGAATTTCCACAAGTTGTTACCCCCCCTTAGCCAACGCCACCAAAGCTTTGCTCCTAACACCTTGTTAAGTCTTTCCGGGTCACGTAATCCCGAACCTCCTTCTTCCTTTCTTTCAGTTAGGTGGTTCCAAGAGACAAGGGCCCATTTTTTCTCATGATTCGATCCTCCCCAAATGAACTTTCTCATGATTTCTCTTATTTTTGAACAGATACCTAAAGGCACTGCCATTATCGACAAGGGATATATGGGAATAGCTTGAAGGACAGATTTCACCAGCACAATCCTCGCTGCCATATTCAAGGTTCTAAAAGCCCAGTTCGCGACTCTGTTATTCAGTTTGTCCAAGATTCCTTGCCAGTTTTTCAATCTTTTGGAAGTAAAGTCCGCCATATTCCCCAAGTATTTCGTTGGCAATTCTCCTCTTCTGAAGCCCATCAGTCTTATGAGATGAATTTTAATCTGTTCCATTGTGTTGAAAAAAAATACACAAGATTTGTCTCTATTGATCTCCAGCCCGGAGGCTTCTATAAATAAGTCCAAAATCTTCTTCAGCTGTCTCACTTATTTCGTAGTTGGTTCCCCAAAAAGCATAATATCATCAACAAATTGCTGATGAGTTAGAGGTAACTCGTTACCCCATATCTTCAAGCCCTTGATTTTGTTCGATGCCTGTTCCTTTTTAATGTATCTACCAAGGCCTTCTGCTGCCAAAATGAAGAGAAACGGAGATAAAGGGTCTCCCTGCCTGATTCCTCTAGATGCATTATAGGTTTTAGAGGGAGTTTCGTTAACGAGTATAGAGAAGATCGGGGATGAAATTAGACTGTGAATCCACTTTACCCATCTCCTACAAAAGCCAAAAATTTCCAAAACCTCTCCCAAATATTTCCAGTTCAGTCTATCATAGGCTTTCGATAGGTCTAATTTAATCATCATACCCTTTTGGTTTTTCATTTTTAGAGAATGGATGACCTCTTGGGATACTACTAGACCATCAAGGATTTGCCTACCTTCTACAAAACCCGTTTGTTCAGAAGATATTAGCTTATCCAACAAAGGTTTCAATCTTTTAGCAATCAAGGATGTTATTATCTTATATATGACATCACATAATGCTATAGGGCGAAACCCATTAGCATCTTCTAAGTTGTCATTCTTAGGAATCAAAGCATAGAATGTGGAATTAATAGCGGGCCATACCTTTCGGTTCATCCGAGATTCTTCTATCAATTCTAGGATTTCTCTTCCCAGAAAATGCCAGCTCGCTTGAAAGAATTCAATCGTGAAGCCCTCTGGGCCTGGAGCAGTACCTTTTTTCATGGATTTAACAATTTCTTCTACCTCCTCTAAATTAGCCTCTCTCATCAAAGCATTATTTTGGTCTTCTGTAACTAATCAAGGGATAGCTGAGCATATTTTCCTTATAGCTTTCGCTCTGTCTACTGATGGTTCAGCTAAAATATCTTTGTGATGGTCCACCAGCACCTGTTCAATCCCTTCTTGCTCCAAAACTCTCACTCCATTCTGATCTTTGATGGACAATATCGTGTTTCTTTATGTGTGTTGGATCATTTCCTAATGGAAAAATTTAGTGTTTCTTTCCCTTTCCCTTAACCATTTTATTATTGATTTTTGCCTCCACATCACTTCTTCTTGTTTCTGCCTTTCCTCAAGTTTTCCAAGAATTATCCCCTCCTCTCTAACGCTTTCCTCTGTACTACCTTCTATGATAATCTTCTGCTACAGCGATTCCATTTCCCCTTCCAGTTTTTGTTTTTCCTCCAAGATATTACCAAACTCCTCCCTGTTCCATTTCTTGATTTTCCCTTTCAATTCTTTAAGTTTTAGTTGGACTGTATGCATCTTTCCTTTACCTTGTGCTGAACTCTGTGTCCACCATTCTTCCATCTTCTTAATAAATCCTGGATCTCTTAACCAAAAGGATTCAAATCTGAAGGGTCTCTTTCCACAATTATTTTTAATATCTATCTCCAGTCTGATAGGCCAATGATCAGAACCAAGGCAAGGCGTGATCTTTGCCTCAATGTAAACATCCTTGTTCATAACAGGTTCAAAAACTAAGAAACGATCAAGTCTTGAGGCTATCTGGTTCTTGCCCCCCCTCCTATTGTTCCAAGTACAGATTCCGTTGATTGTATGAATATCAACTAATATTAATTCATCAATTATGTCATTGAACATACTCATGTATTGATCAGATTTTCTGATCCCCCCCTTTCTCTCCTCGACGGACTAGATTAAGTTAAAATCACCCCCTATAATCCATGCAAGCTCTAGATAGAATCTACAAATTGCCTTCAGTTTTTGCATGAAGCTTTCTTTCTCCCCTGGAGTGGGTGGGCCATAAACCCCTGAAATCACTACTTTTTCATTCGTTCCTACTATTCTACCAATGCCTGTAAGGATACTGGTCATGCTAGTCCAACCTTCTAGGATTATGTCATTTGGGTTCCATAAAATAGAAAGTCCCCCCGCAGATCCAATAGCATCTTGCCCCATAACTTCGTATTGAAGATTATTTTTATTGATAATTTCTTCCAACTGTTGAACTGAGATTTTTGTTTCCTGAAGAATCATAATACTCGGTTTTTCTTTTTTCAATTTCTCTTTTATATATCTCTGTTTTCCTTTGCTATTTAAGCCTCTAATATTCCAGCTGATGACAATCATTTAAAACTTTTGGTAGGAGGGAAAAAATACCTCTGACAGAGGTATCACTTTACCTGAGTTAATCAGCGTTTCTCCCACAGTTTGAATGGCTTCACTCAGTGTCTTCCGTCTTCTTTTCCTGCTATTTTTTCCAGAAACGTCCATTCCCATCTGATCATTCTCCTGTTCACTTGCTATGATTAGCTGTTTATCCTTGCCCTCTCGTTTTTTTCCCTTGTACTTTTGAAATGCTTCTTTGAACAATTGTTTCTGTTTCTCTGGTATGAATCTGTTATCGAAGTTTTTCCATTCCTGAATTAGCTATTTCATGATTTTTTTCTCCTCCACCTCATTTTCCTTTTGGTTCTCCACGTCCATTTGGGAAGGCTCTGTCACTACTTTAGACTCTCCCACCACCCTTTCTTCCACTACTTTCCCCATACTCTGTTCTTTTTCCTTTGTCCTCGTTTTCATTTTGAAGGACATGAAACTTGTTTTGGCTTACTGTATTAAGGGGTTTTTCATGCATCTGAGTCTTGGGACCCTCTTTGCCCTGTTTCTTTCTTCTTGAAACTTGTATAAAATCCCTATCTGCCTCTCCCATTTCTCCGACTCCTCTTTGATGTGTTTCTTGGCTTCTATCGAACTCTTCCTCCTTAATCAGTGGACATTGTCTGTAAAGATGACCGTATTCGTGGCACTTACGGCATCTAAACAGAATGTGTTCATAGTCTATTGGCTGTTTCCAGATATCATCATGGTATTCCAATTCAATAGATTCTGGAAGAGGCTCAGACATATTCATATATACACAGAGCCTATCATATGAGTTAAACTTGCCGTGTTTTGTCACCTCTGCTATTTTAATAAAGCCCCCAATTGTATTTCCAATCCCCTCTAAGATTTTGGGGTCCCAAAATTCCTCTGGCAGGCCAAACAGTCGAACCCAGATTAGGGCGGCCAACATTCTTTCATTTTCCGAGTTGTATCTTTCCTCCCAGTGTTTCATGAACAAACTCGCATTATTCATAAAATACGGCCCCTCCTCGAAAACCCTTTCTTTGTCCTCTAGATTTGCAAAAATGGCTCTAAAAAACCCTTTTGCCCCCAATTTCAGATCTATATGTCCTTTTGGTCTCCATCTTTGAGGAATCCACCTGTTCAATTCTTTCTCAGTTGGCCAGTACCCTATGAACTTGCAAATCAGCGCATGGTCCTTCATGTCGCAAGTGTATTCCTCCAGTTTGTTGCAGGGAATGACATATCTGGGATGTTTTTGGGCTCTCGGAAGACATTTCCTGCCCATTCTTTTTTTCCATAGGTTACCCATCACTGGAGCACTGTTTTCCTTCAGATTCCGCTGCATTCTAGTAGTACTGGTTTCCCCCGCAACAACATTTTTAAAGGAGGGGATCTCTCCCCTCCCCAGCTGGTTTTCCATTCCTCCTCAAGCCTATTGTCTTTAATGATACCCTAATTTCTCTGCTGAAAACCTATCAAAAAAACTGATTAACCCTAAGATTACCTTAGGCAGACTGGCAACCTTGCTTCCCGTCGTCTGCTGCTCCGGGATTCCCGTCTGCGTTGCTCAGGTCCTGCATTCCTCCATGCATGGAGCTATTATTATATTAGGAGGGTATAGGAAATAAGTTCTTGCAGCTTGGACTTATTTGGAGTGAGGCTTTAAACTGTTGTTGTGTGGGATTGGTGTTTGTAACAATTTCAAGCCTAGCATCATGTCCAACAACATAAGGATCTAATTTCTGATAGTGTTCAAGAGGATGTATTATGTTTCACATTAGTTTGCCTAGTTAAGCACAATATTGGTCATTGGAATAGATCTCACATTCCTATTTATGGTCGAATTATGGTTGAGAGAGGGTCAATTTCCCAAGAATGAGAGAGAATTTGGTCACTTGGAACTTGGAAGTGTATATGTTTGGTCTAAAATGTGAATGCAAATTAGAGTTCAATTAATATCAACCTGGGAAGGTAAACTTAGAAGTACCACCTATAGGTCTAGAAATATTTCTAATTTGTCTGAGATCTATCGGTTCCCTTACAAGAACACATTCGACAAGATCTCTTCCAATAACTAAACAAACTAGAGAGATTCCTAATTTGTTGGAGGTCTTAAGGTTCCCTTACAAGAACACATGAATTTTGAGATCTCTTCCAATGTTATAATATCTAACAAGTACTTAAAAGCTTAAATGAAATAAAAACATAAATTAAACTATACCTAAAATAAGCATGCAAGTGAGGCCATGGGGGCCCTCCATAACTCCACAAGCACACCACTTCAAAGGAGACTCAAATGTCGAAGCAACAAAAAGTATGATTCTTTTTTTCAAAATCTCCATCATGATGTACAAACCAACTTTAAGATTACAAATGGAACTCTAAGATTACAAATGAAGATTCTAAGATTACAAATGAAGGAGATTGTACTCCTATTTATACAATGGGATGAGATAACAAACTCATAATGATTATCCACTAATCTCTATTTAGTTCCATACATCTCTCAACCATCTAGACACATAACTCCCTTTTGTCCTTGATCTTCTCCATGAGATCATGATCTTCTCCATGAGGCTTATCTTATCAAATTGGAATTTGATCATTCAAGGCCACATGAAGGTGTCTTTGAAGCTTCCTTAGAACCTACACATGTCACAAAAACAATCCCCATTCTATATATGAAGTAAAATATATTATTTTCTAATATTTAATCAAGAATTTCTCTTAAAAATACTTGAAAATAAATAATATTTGGAAGATATACATGAGACCCATTAATGATGAACAATAGGGAAAATGAAGTGACAAGGTAATGAATAATGAGTGATATAATGGAAGCATTGGTGAAAAATATATGGTAATAAGTGATATTTGTATGAAATTTTGAAGCCAACATTATCCTTGCTATGATATCGCTTGGAGGGGAATGCCCTTGTAGGTTCTATTACAACATCATGTTTCCTTAGTGTAGCAAGTTGACAAGGTGTTGGTAGTATTTTTTCTTCCTACTTGTTCTAGGTCTCTTGTTGTTTATCTTCAAAAAGTGTTTAGACAATAGTGAACTTGTTTCGATGGAACATACATGTGAGTAGAGAAGGATGTGATCTCGTGAGATGCCTTATTTGGAGCTGGAGGACAGGGTAGTTGTATCACTTTTGGACTCATTATATAAGTAGACAAGGTGATTAGTGGTTTGATTTTCTCTCTGGTATAAATTGAGAGAAGGATAATAAAAAGAGCTTATAGATGAAACATTATGTAATGTACCCTAGCTTTAGTGGAAAGATAATTTTTTTGGTTTGCATTCTCATTTGATAGCACCCTTCATTCTCTACCCATTCTCTATATTTGACTAACTATTATATTTTCTCTATGATCCTCCTTTATCTAATATCTATATATTTCTAGAACTTGGAGGTCATGTTCTAACTATCGTTCAGTGGTTTGTTGGGAAGTTAGGTCCAATGCGATATTTTATTTTCTTTTCCTTAATTTTATTATCAAATCCAATTACAGTTCAATTAATGGGTGGCTTGAATTGCTTGATCGGCCATTTGAATCTATATATAATTCATTTTGAGGATGTGATTACTGTCAAATGACTTTAAAAATAGCTTTGTCTCTACTCACATTTATTTCAATTTGGATATTGGAAGCTTGAGAGAAACTCATGAGATGGTAGGTTATAATTTAAGGAATCCCCAACATTGCAATGTTTTTTGAAGTAATATTGCACAATAATGGCACTCCTTTAGAAGAGCAGATGATTTCTCCATACTATTTTTTGTTTCACTAATATTCAATGAATATTTCAACAATGTTTGTAACTTTGCAGTATATATGACTCCTTGCGAGCTTGAGATGCTCAAACCACCCATTGCTCTATAGAGTTCATCATACAATCTATCTATAAACGAAACTGTGTTATGGGCCTTGGGTAATCAACCCGTTCACCACCTCCCACTAAGGCTAAGTACTACTCCATTCACACCCAGGTTATTAATAACTCCAAATATATACTATTGGACAATAGAGATGAACTCTATCATCCATATAGGCTATCAATATAACCGAAAAGCACAAATAAGGTTATTAGTATACAATTTCTAATGTTCCTAGTGGTGTTTTGGGATATGTTCTAACATTTGGTTATGTTATTACTTATGGAGTCCCGTGTTGTTCTTACAAGTGATGTGAAATTGGAAATGTTCTTATGATTTGTGTGCAATTGGTTATTTTCCTACAATGGAAGGGAATTGGTTCCAAGAAAAAACATAGTTATTGATCTTGATAGCCTTTTATATATGCTTTTTGAAGAAGAAAATCCAGAAAATCTAGAAAATCTCAAGGACCTCACTCCTTTCATTACGGTGATTGTTGATCAATTTTTTTTTTCATTTATCTCTACTATAAAGTGAAATATGTGTAGTGGCTCCCCCAAGCATAGTGAAGCAAGACACATGTTTCTACAACCTTCTGACTTCCCTTGCCTTTTAGATCAGCGTAAGAAAGGTGAGGAAAGGCATAACCTTTAAGGAAATATTTTATTTACTCATACCTACCACACCTCTGGAGGTCATATTGGCACAAGAGGCACCACTCATAACCGATTCACACCACCTTCTACCAGTTCATACCATGCCTAGGAAATCACAAGGGTTGGTCCCACCAAGGCAGCGAAGGATAGATTCTTCTTTACCACGCCTAGTCCCAAGAGTGAAAGGAAGGGAACAATATATATGTGTTATTTATGATTGGTGCTATTATGATGATTATTACATGTTGGTTACATTTTTCTTGGTTTCATGATGTCATGGATTATCATGTGACGAACCCATTGTTTATATATAGTTTATGCTTTAGTTTCTCTTGACTGCATAGGGTGAGTGAGCATTGGAATTATTATGGTTAATGATCCTCATACTTGTTATACTCCTTGCTTGAGCTAATGTTTGTGTAATTGAATAAAAAATCACACAAGGTTAATACATCATAATTATTCCTAAACACTAGCACTAACATGGTTCCAAGCATATAAATCTTTGCTAGGTGTTGTGGCCACCAAGAACCCCCCCTCCTTATGACGTGTTATTGCTAATACTAAATAAGTGGGGACCCTTAGTGAAAATTTTTAAAAAATCAATTAGTGTTTATATTTCCTTTTAGATGAAACTTACAACATCATGGACATAGGAAAATACCTTTGAAGAATCTAAAAGCTTAAGTTTCATGATGAAAAAAGTAAATTAACTTCTTAAGAGATATCGCATCGCACAAAGAATGATAGGGTACCTTCTAAATGAGCCAAAATGATAAAAAAATGTGAGATTGCGACACGAAACTCCATCGCATCGCATGCATTAAGAAGCACTCACATTGAAAAACCTTAAAACCGTCGATATGCGATATCGCATATCGCACATCACAAAAATCGCATGAATTACACATAATGATTATAACGATTAAGCGATCTGCAATATTGTGATATTGCGATACTGCGATATTGCGATATTACGACCAAGTAACCTTGCAATAGAATAGCACAATGAAATTGCGATAATGCAATGTAGCGATTTGCGATATCGCAAAGCAAAATCGCAAGACCTCTCCATCGCAGTTGGTTCTGGCTCATTATTCGAGAAAACTTTTTTTACGCCAAGAACTGGTCATGCACTTTAATGCGAGTTCATGAGTTGTTACCAGTTGTTAATGAAGTATGGTGTTGTGTTTTTCAAAGAACTAGTTCACGTAAGGTGGCGTGTTTTTGCATACCTTCAGCATTTAAAGTTTTCTTATCATTATTTTTATCATTACTTCCACCTCATTTGTAAAATGCAGGAATGAAGGACAAAGCGTTATACAAGGCAGTATGTAGGAAACTATGAGGAAGAAAGGCAGTATTCCAATGTCCATTTGGGAAGGCACACTTAATCCACTTAAGGAAGAGAAAGAGCCGCAGAACCCTTCTGAGGCATCCATCACAGATTTCTCATTTACAACCATGGTTGAATGGGTACTGAACGATGCTGATACCAGAAACAGATAGTTTAATGCTCAGGGTCAAGAGCTCACGGAATCACTATTTTTACAAATTTTGAGCTTTATACCCGAAAAGAGAAAAAGGCACAAAAGGCGAAAAACGCATCAGGGAAGCCCAGATCAAGAAACAGAGG
>APFE030312241.1:0-27363 GCA_000404065.3 Pinus taeda
TACATATTTAAATCAATCAAATCAACAAAATAGAAGTAAATCCAAACTCAACAAGATTTGAGTCGTTTTGGGAAGCTAGTGAGAAACCACACACAATGATCCAATAAAAGGAGGGGAAACCAAGAAAAGTGAAAACCCTACAAAATTAACAAAATCAAAACATAAAAGAGGTGATTTGACCAAAATTTACATAGAGGGTCCCCATATCTATTGTAAAAATTTATGTGTGGGGTTGTGGCCACAACAATGGTGACACACGAGAAATAAGTAGTTATCTCTAGTTAAAAGGAAATGAGTTCAAATTTACCAAAAGGTAGAACATGAATTTCATCAAGCCTTCAAACATTAAAATGTTTCCCATGGGTCCCATATTAATATATCAAGCAATATAAATTCTAAAAAGAGAAGTACTTAAAGCAAAATGAGTTTAAAATGATGAATCCATATTTTTAGGAAAATATTTGATTTTAAATTTACCTTCTGTGAGTGATAGTAGAGGTATATACAGGAAGTTTAAAAAAAGTATACATCCATTTATATAAATAGTCTCTCTTACCTAACACCACTTCACTGTTTACGAGCCCGTTCGGTACCCTGATGAAGTTGTCTTAGTAATACACAAGCATATCCCCGCTTCCAATGAGTTTGTTCAATACCCTTATGGGTTTATTTGTGTTTCCTACACATATGTGCTTTCAAACCTCTTTTACCACATTTTCGATAAACTTTATTTAGAGAATTTCTTTTAGAAATTGAGTGAAGAGAGCAAGGTGGTATAAGAGATTTTAAAAAGAAATGGATATATTACTTATAAAATTTTGACTCCCTCATCTTTCCCTTCAACCATCAATTTAGAGGTTTTTATGTGTAGTGGACGGATGGGTGAGACTCATTGAATTAGACTCAAGCCTATTTTTTGCTTGGAAAGATGAACTTTATCACTTGGAAAAGATGTATGTTCCTCTAGGGGAAAATAATTAAAGTGGGAAGTCTTATAATTCAATAAAGGTGTCCCTTTAAGGTAAATGAAAATACGTGAAGTTGACAAAGTAAAAATTCTCCATGTGTGCCAACCAATGTTGGGTAAGAAAAATTCTTCCATACAAATATTTTGTAATATCACCAAATCCAATCCAAAGTGAAAGTGAAGTCGACACACTCCAAAAATCACAAATAAAAGAGAAAATAAAAACCAAAAATGAAAGCTAAAAGAAAAGTCATATTTAAAATAAACCCCAACAAGGCTATTTGTAAAAATGTCTCAACAAAAGAACAAGTATGAGGGAAAAATATTTGTTTTTCTTGAAATTTTGATTAATTATATCTCACATGTAATTAGTATTTTTAATTCAAACAAAGACCAGATAACATTTATAAAATAAAATGTAATCAAATAAGGTGTCCCTCCCCTTGCAAATTTTCTTGTTTCAAAATTAATCATGTATGGCAATATCTTAACAATTTTCTAATTAAGGCTTACGAAACAAAATAGAGGTTGAGAGAGTCCATGATTTAGCTTATTTTCATTTGATCAATATCATAACTGCTTTGCCTCAAGCAAAAATAAGCAAAATGAGGAGAGCGAATTTCAAATCTCAACAAGCAAGGGTGCAAGATTTTCAAAGGAATTCTTGAAGATTTGCAAAAACAAAGCTTTAGATCTAATAAACTAAAATAAAAATTGTGTCTACAATCATAATGCAAACTAAAAGATGAGCATAACCATATGAAATTTTACTTTTGAAAAATATGGTGATGATTCACCTTAAAGTTCTTGATTTTCTCCAAATTCCAAGCTTAAATAAGCAATCCTTTGTTGTGATCAAAATTCAAAATGTGAAGAAATTACAACTTTAATGGAATTCACATATGACCAAAACCATCAATTTTATTGAATTAAAGCTAAGGTGAGCATTAATCTAGAAAAGTAATAAATCGTGTTAAAGGAATCAAAAGTAAATAAAATCATAAAAAAGAAAATGCAAAGTGATTTGCTTAGTATTGCAGTTGCAATTAGTCTAATTGCTTCAGTTCTGATTTCAAACATCTCCTTTGTATGTGCAGGCTAGGTGAAGGCTTTATGATTTTATCAGTCACAAAGTTTGCTCAAAATCTGATTGAATCAAGCCAAAGTCCCCAAATCCGATTTAAATTGGCACAAATCCGAATATTTAGGTTGTGCTTTCAGATATGAATACATTAATATGAACACTACTCAAGCACGAAAGGTGCCATGGTTTAATTTGAATGAGAAACATGATAGTAGGTGTCATGGATAATTACATCATCCCAGGAGCTCAAGCCTAAAAAGAAAAAGAATACACAATTAAGGAATTTTTGGGATAAAGAAACTAAGCATATGTTGAAAGGGAAAAGATTAAGCATCCAATATTAAAGAAAAAAAGAAAGAGTTGCAAGTGGGCCGCAAATGATGAGTGGTCTCGGTAGTCCATCCCGTTTTATTTGAATGCAAGACCGCAAGTAACCTTCGAGATGAGTGAGATAGGGATGAAATGTAAAGGGAAGGCATGAGGGACCAATAAACAAAGTAGAGTGAGGACCCACATATGCCATAGTATGTATTACATCACCCCAAAAGGTGAAGTCTTGGGTGATAAAACCTCCACGATGCATGGAAAATAAAATAAACTGTTATAGTTGGGGTTGAAATACATGTAATGTGCACATAAAAACAAAAACGGGGGCTTGCTTGCCTATATCATCTCGAAATGAAGAAATCCCAGAAGAAATAGAAGTAGGAATGCTACTCAGAAATAAATGGGTTGAGTAAGATGCAAGCTTATGTGGAGTGAATTTCAGTGTTTACCAATGCGAAACGACCATGTTGCTAAAATAAAATGTATGAAGAGTCCTACCAAAGTTGTCTTGAGACCCATTTGTGATGAGATTTATCGTTGCTTCATTCCTGAAGCTGGCATAAAGTGTTACAAAAGAAATGTTCTCGGGTGATGCGATAGGGATGATGTGTTTATTGACTTGAAAAAAAGACCCATCAGAGTTTAAATGTGATTGTATTCAGGTGGGGGCCTTGACACAACATCCCGCTAAAGGGATCTTGACAAAATAAAAACGTAAGTAAAATGAAGAGCCGGAGCATGCCTGTCGGGCCACGTGTTAAGTGATGAAACTAAAAGCACATTTCTTACGGAAAAGTAATATATCAAACAACTAAAGCCAATTTTAATAATTTGATTAAGTCTTGGTTGTGCTACAACCTTGTACAAATGAGCTTTTGAAGCATCTCGAATGGTTAATTCAGAGGTTTTGAGGCTGACTTGGTCTTAAGTAGCAACTATTGTTGGTCCATCATGCTCTGTTGGTAATTCCTCTTCGAACAACTCATTATTGACATTCCATTACGAATACCCAACATCCATTATGCATACAGTGTCAGAGAAAATAAATGTATCTGATAGTTTCTCTTTGATTTATTCTTTGAAGAGCCTGGTCGCCACCTGTACAAGAGTCTTCTTCTTTTCCTTGACCATTAAAAATTCCAGAAGACAAAAATTTGTGGATAGTAGAACAAGTAGGAGCCATGCATTTCATTTCAGTTGCATCAATGAAACATGCAAGACATGATTATGACTACTCTTGTAAATTTGCAAAGCAAAGGAAATGTAAAGAAAAATATCTATACAGGGCATGAAAATTAAAAATTTTGATGAGTAAATAAATACATCCTTAAACATGTTACTGAGAAATTTTATTGGTATAATTTTGAGTCATTCTTCTCTAGAAAAATTAAAAGACTTGATACTCACTTATTCTTCTACTTTTATTTTAGAAGAAAGAGAAAAGAAAATCAATCTAAATTTAAACTAATCCTATTACTACTCCTAATATACAGAGCAGACTAAAGGTAAGTATAATCATACTTCCAATGCAACCATTTAATTAGCTTAAGCCCTAAAATAAAATGCACAACAGAAATTAGAAATAGAAAAAAAAAGGAAGCTAAATTGTTAAAGAAAAATTTAAGCCTCTTATGTACATTTATCTCTAATAAGGTAAAAAAACAAACTTATTTACAAGATTCCTCTTTTGACATAATTTTCCAACCATGCTTCTATGGGATCACAAAAATTAAGATGCATCCTTGTAAATGATAAAAAATGATTCGAAAGAGGAAAATATAACAAACAATTCTCACATAATGTATCTTTAAATGTTGAAGCTGGTGAAAAAATATTAGTATCATGTACAAAAGAAAGAGCATTAACATAAATATTTTTTGAAATGGAATTTTCCAAACATTTTTCAAATGAATCAATGAAGTGCAAATGGAAATTCAATAAGCATTTTAGAGTATTTTCAAATAAATTAGAGTGCTGACTAGATTGTAATAATGCACTCTCAAGTGTCAGAACTCGTGAAAAAAAACATTTGAAAAGAAGGCATGAGTTGGTATGAGATGAACATTAAATAAGATTGACGAATTGGAAACTTTTGATGTTCTTAATGAAAGCCCTAAAAATGATTTTCACATTTTCCTATTAATACACTTGATGAGTGTTGAATAATGAAACACTCAAAATGCCAACATATGCAAAAAAAAATATATCAAAATGATGAAATATAAAAGTTGAATAAAAATTATAATGAACCAAGAAGAAAGTACAATTACATGGCTATTTACACTAATATTACAAATGGTATTACAAGAAATTTGGGATTGGAACTGAAATTATTCCTACTATCTACTTATGGAAGTGGAAGAGGCTCAAGACCATGAAAAAGAATGAGAACTTGACAATCATAAGAATCATAAATTGGGATGGATTCTTGAACATGGAAATCATTAAGATGATTAAATGTTTCGAAATGAGAATCTATTTGAACAATTTCTGAATTGAGATTTTCTTTATTTTCAAATATGGATTGACTTTGAACACGAGGATTTAATGAGGGGTAAGATAAATCAATGCCCTCTATGTCTAAGTAATCATCATAAATGGCTTCACAATGTTTTTTAGAATTCTCTTCTTTCTTATAAGAACAAGAAGAATGATTGAATTTAAAGGCATGGTAATTTCCACATTGATTGAAAATATGATCATTTAAAAATCCTTCTTTGTGATCAATAATTGGTAATTCATTATTTGTTGGAGATATTGCAGCCCTCTAATTTTTAAAATAACATTATTGTAGAGAGGCATTGCTAAATGATAAACAAATAAATTACTATCATTAAAAAGATTAGGATAGAGGGAGAAATCACTAGTTAAAGATATGTACATGAAAATTTCTCTCCTTGGAGAAGTTTGTTCATTTTTCATTATGAAAATTTTAGATTATAGATCATTTATTGGGTTTACCATACTTTCTTGAAGATTAATGATTGGATGTCCCAATATTTATGGTTTATCATTAATTTGAGCGTGAGAAAATTTATAAGTATCTGCAGAAATTTGCATTGTTGTTTGCTTATTTGTTTGTTGGTTGTTGTTGGTTTCTTGTTGCTATTCTTCTTTTGAAAAATTATCAAAATTTGGAGTAACAAAACTATTTTCATTTAGAGAATTTCTAAAATCAACACTATTTATTTCAACAACATTTATTTCCTCCTGAAATTGATCATTTACAGTGTTTGCATTTGTTTGAAGAGGACCAATGTTTCTATTTTAAGCAATTCATTCTTCATCAACAGTGAATATCCTATTAATTGAAACTCAGGGGGTAAATATTTAGATTGAAATTTTAAACAAATTAATTTAAATATAATAAGAAATTTGTCCAAAGACTCACCATCAAATCTACAAAGTGCTTCTAGTTGGCCACAAACCTTTCATAATCGTAGTCCTAAAAGTCATGAAGGAATATTTTTGTAAACTCATCCCAAGTGTGTATAGAGGAAAATGGAAATGATCTGCACCATTATTTGTCAAAGCCTGTCAAAGTGAGAGTAAACATCCTCAACATCACACCTTCATCAATATCGAAATTGTTACAATTTAAAATAAATTGAAGAAGATGATTAAAATAAAAACATTTTCCATACTTATAAACTTGTTTTTGATAGAACCTTTACTACCTTAATTGGAGTAGTAGTAGGTGGAAGTCCAGTTAAACAACTCCAAATAGGCACTTTAGAAGGAGTCATTGCAAAGAAATAAAAAATTTAAAACCCATGAACTTTTAAAAAGACAACTTAGTGTTGGCCCTCCTTCTAGCGCCAAAAATGTTGATCGAAAAAAATCAACTCATTAACATTTAGTAAGACCACTTGGGTAGAGCCAAAATTTAGACTCTTTTCCATTTGGGCTGGTGGTTTTGGCTAGTTTTATTGCATCCAATTACCGCCTCTCTCTCCCTGCTAACTTATGATGTCTCTAATTTATAATCAATAGAAAGAGGAAACTAAACCTACATTCTTGCACATATAAGAAAGCAGTCCTTAACCTAAAACAAGGGCTCAACCAAGCCACACCTAAGGTTGCTCCTGCATAAAGAGAATTCTAAAAATGGTTTTTAAATGAGAATGCAAATTAATTTGAGATGCAAGCTATAAAATAAAACTAATATATATTATCTTGATTAGAATCAAATATAAATATGATCCAAATCAAGAGAAAGATCATTTAAAAATGAGGATTTAATATATGTTTTATGATAAATATCAAGCTATTGAAGAAGTTCTAACAACTGATATTTCAAGTGCCATGCATGCTTTGTTTTAAAGAACTAAAACAATGAAACATGATCCACTAAATGCATAAATAGTTCATACAAGTCAATGACAACTAAATCTATTTCAAATGACAAATTTCTCAGTAAATAGTTACTTAGAAATTTGATTGAAGCACAAGGGAAAATTGTGAAATTTAATAATAGATCAATGCAACCAAAAGATAAGATAGTTGATCACATGAAAAATCATTCTCATATCAAACAAAAGTGCATAATATGAAATATTTGACATAAATATGCCATTGAAAATGACATAATTTGCATTAATAAATAATAGTACTTGAAAATAAATTAAACCCGAAACTCGTTGCTCAGTTTTATTAAAGAATCTCCTCAATAATCCTTTCAAAATAAGCTTTGTCAATTGATAAAAGAGTTGCAATAGTGCAAGCTCTGCCCCAAAGGACCATATCTCGAAAAGAAATCCCCAAGCACTCAGATATGAGAATTCCTCTTTACCTACATCTAAAATTATCTTTACAAAATTGTTTTGAGTCTCAAATTTGCAGAAAAGAGGAACCCCTTCCTCATTCACCAAACTAATATTTATAATTAACAAAAAAAATGCCAAAAGGGAAAGTTGTTGGAAGATATATTTGTTCTTTGATTTAGGGTTGCTAAAATTCCTTTTCCTTTTCTATTAGATCAACTTCAATGCTCCAAATCTTTTGATTCATCTCCTTTCAACAATTTTATGTCAAAATCCATTCCAAAATGAAAATTTAAACCAATCAAAATCAAGAAAAAATCAAATTTCTTAATTGTGAAAAATAAAGTAATGAATTCAAAACTAATTTGATAAATAAATCAAACCAAATTTGTACTTTGCATTGATTCATATGGAGATAATATCCGGCTAAAATTGATATTCAAAATGAATTTGCAACAACAAGCCATTTTGGGCAATCCAAAAATTCTCCAAAACAAATTCCCAAATTCAATTTTTGTTGCAATTTCGTAGCTCCAAATTATGCTAATCTTTTGTCACATTAAATATCCATATTTAACTGAGTTAATGCCTCTATATTATTCTCCATGCTTTTATATTTCCAACAAGCCATCCTAGCCTCATTTGGTAGAGTAGAACTCAAAAGAAAACTCTCCAAGAATTAGGTTTCAAAACTAATAATTTGCTCAAAAATATACAATCATGACCCATTCAGTCAAATTCTAGGTAGTTTATTAATATCCAACTTTAATATAAATTTAATTTTTAAAATGAATTTCAAATATTAAAACATTAAAATAAAAAATAAATAAGATAACCTATTGAATTAAACTTTATAACATACGAAGCCAAAAATGTGAGTTAAAAGGCAAAGTAGAGTATAGCTTAGGGAGGCATAACTGATGAGATAAGGATGCATGGGGAGGAGGGGTGACCACATGGAAAGTGGAAAGTGGGTCCCTTTATGTTTAGAATACTTCATACATTAAATATGTGAGCCCCTCTCACTATTTAGAATACTTCATACATTAAATACATGAGCCTTTCGGCTACTCTGATGTCATCCCAGAGATGAGCTCCTGAAGGTTTAAATTGTTAAATGAGTTGAGGCTCTCGGGAGCATCCAGTTAATTTTATACTATAAAATTTTGATGAATTTGTTTTAGGAAAGAAATGGAAACTGGTAAATTTTTTTTTTGGAAAAAACGTGGAAAATTAGCCTCATGTGAATATTAGCCCCCAAAATTTTCCCTGCTTAGGGAGGGTAAGACCATGAATATTGAGGAAAATATGGATCACACCATTGGCAAGGATAAGACCATGGACACCAAGGTGAGGTGCTAGGTAGATACCAAGGTTGAAATTATGCATTATATCTTGTATTGAAAGAGGAGGGGAAATTCATATCTTACTTATATAAGTTGACAAAGTATGGTTGCTCCATGCCTCCTTCTAATTTCTCTACCAAAAATTCTTCTTCTACCCACACATGATCAAGTGTTGAAGCAATTTTTTTTTTTTTTTTTTTTTTTGTGTTATCACTTAGGTTTTTCCCCAAAGTTGTAAGAAAGGGAATATTGTCGAGGTAACCACAGACCAATCTTTTAGATACAGAATCTAGCCAATTTGTATCCAGAGAGGGCTCTCTCTTTATGATTTAGCTTTGTTTTTAAAGGTGTTAGGCTGGTTATGAAGTTCAAGGGTTTTGTTTTGAGTTTGGGTGGTGAGATTCAAATAGAGCAGTGAGGTAAAACGGAATAGTTCAGTCCATTGGGCATGATGGAGTCAAAGAAGATGTCTTCTGGATTTGATTTCTTAACAGAGGATGGCTTCACAAAGAAAGGTAGTCAAACATGGAACAACTAAAGGATTGAAAACAGATGGAATGGGCTCAAATGGGTGAAGGGCAGTTAAGAATCGTTCAACATATTGAAAGAGGGAAAATGAATGATTATTGACAAAGAGTAGTTAAGAATTCTTCACCAAATAATCAACATGAAAGAATCAGGAAACAAGAGCAATTAAGAATTCACTGTTTATACTAATTCTAAAGAAAACACAGAGAATGATATAGACTGAAAACAGAGTGCAACCAAGTAAATTCTGAATTAACCATTTTCTTTATCATTCAGATTATGAAACACAAATGATATAGTAAACCAAAAAACTGTAAAACACAAGATATAGGGGACTTATTGATACAGAGGTTGATTCAAGAATTCTATGACAAGTCATCTACTTCAATTATTCATCTAGTAGGCCAGACAACAGTTGGTTCCAAAAGCTTTGTATTCCAAAATATTCAGTATTACAACATAGTCTAAGAAATTCATGCACCACATACCTCCTCAAAATTCTAATGGAGGGGGTATTTATACAACAAAATATGTACAAACAATATCTCATCACAGCTGTGAGATAATATCTAGTTTTAACTTAAAATAGTTTACAAGTAATATAGAGGTGGCTAGAGATAGTCAATTATGTTTTGGAAATGAGTAATTCTCCTTGGGAGCTGCGATGAAGCTAGGGTTCCAGTAGTCTGCAATGAAGCTAAGGTTCCAGCGGTAAATCTGCAGAGGATTATTAGCTCAGTAGGAAATTCTAGAAGGAGTTTGGTTAAGGGAAGGAGGAACTGGGGAGCGACGATCAGTTTTGGAATCTCTGATTAATATTGTATAGCGCCAGTAGTAGTAACGGCCTGGAGAAGGAATGGAGACAAATGCGGGGAGGGGAGAGATCCCCTCCTACAAGAATATAACGAAAGGGGAGTCGAGTAAAGAAAAGAATCGGAAGGGACCGAGGGCAAGCGATAGGGATATCCCTGTAAAAAGAACCAGCTGGCAAACGAGACTCAATGGACAATGCCATCCAAAGGCTACCAAAAAACCCAGGTTTGTGATTCCAAATAACAAGCTTGAGGATTACCGAATCTATATGAAAGATTACGCCTTAATATGCAAGTTTGTAGGGTTTTGGCCAACTGAGAGAGACTTATCCAAGTGGATACAGCAGAGATGGAAACCGAAAGGTCATGTTGAATTAAAACTGGGAGCCAAGGGTTTTTTTACAGTCATTTTCTCGAATACAGAGGACAAGGAAAGAATTTTCGAAGGAGGACCTTATTTTATGAACAATGCGGGCTTGTTCATTCGACATTGGGAAGATTGCTACAACCCAGATGCAGAGAGAATGCTAGCAGCACCAGTCTGGATAAGGCTCTTTGGGCTACCAATGGAATTCTGGGATCCAGAGATTCTTGAAGGAATAGGCAATGCAATAGGATCATTTAAAATTGTGGACACAACGAACAGAGGGAGATATACGTCTTACGCCAGGATTTGCGTATACATGAACATCACCGAACCCCTCCCAGAAACTATTGAACTGGAGTACCATGATGAGTTTTAGCAACAACCGGTGGACTATGAACATATTCCATTCTGATGTAGAAGATGCCACGAATATGGCCATCTCTATAGACAATGCCCTCTAAATAGAGCAGAGGAACCAATAGAAAGGAAAGAAAAGGAAATCCTCATTCCGGAGGAATCAGGAAGGGAAGAAGAGGGTTTTCAAGAAGTTCAAAATAAAAGAAAGGCAAGGAAAAATAAAGCCCAGAAACAAGAACATAGTAAAAACAACCCCCTGGAGACTGGAAATAAATTCAAAGCCTTACAGGAAGAAGAAATAGAGATGGCAGATGCGGTAAGTGAAGAGGAACTAATGGAAGTCATAAAGGAGATGGGAAAAAAGGAAGTAGGACAAGGTGAAGGAAAACAAGGAGAAGTAGAAGAGAACGGTGATCAAACAGAGGAACAAACCCAAATAGAGGTAGACTCACAGAAAGAGAAAGGAGAGGAAGAAGAACGTATAATGAGAAAATTACTACAGGAATGGCGATACCTGGATGAAAGGTTTATTCCAGAGGAACAAAAACAAGTCTACAAAGAAGCCTTCCATAGGTATTAAGAAAAAGTGGGGGCAGAGGCAGCAAATGAATTGGATCAGTCAGGAAAGAAAGAGACTCAGACAAGTGGAGTGGGAAGTTCAGGAAAAGCAGGGAAAAAAAGAGGTTGGCACTCAATAAATGAAACAATTCAAGAAGTGGGGGAAACACTGGTTAATTCAGGAAGGGTAATACCTCTGTCAGAGGTATTTCATCAAACCTCTAAGCTTTTTAAATGATAATTACAAGTTGGAACATTAGGGGTCTTAATAGTAGGGGAAAACAAAGGTATTTGAGAGATAGATTGAAAAAGGATAAGCCAAGTATAATGATAGTCTAGGAAACAAAAAATAGTATACAAAAAATGGAAGAAATAATCAGCAGATGGAAAATCCGGTATGATTTTATGGGACAGGACACGATAGGTAGAGTAGGGGGATTGGTAATATTATGGAACCCTGAAGAAATTCAATTTAGGAACTGGATTAGTTACCCGTGAATCCTTTCAGGTATGTTTAATCTGATAGGGTCTGCGGAGTGGGTTGTCTTGTCGGGAGTGTATGGGCCTCACTCTCCCATGGATCACAAAGGATTCTTACAGAATATAAGTTCAATACAAAGACTGTACAATAATATGCCTTGGATAATCGGTGGGGATTTTAATATGATTGTGTCTTTAACAAAGAAGCGAGGAGGTTTATGAAGAACAGACCAAGATATAGACGCCTTTAGAGAAATGATATATGAGCAGGGGCTGGTGGATATACAAACCATAAATGGTATTCATACTTGGAATAACCGTAGAGGAGGAACAAGCCAAATAGCTTCTAGACTGGATAGATTCCTTGTCTCGGAGCAAATCATGATGAAAGATGTTTTCATTGAGGCCATGATTCTACCTGCAATAGGGTTAGACCATTGGCCGATAAAGTTAGAAGTGGACCTCAATCAAAGTCCCAAGAGAAGACCGTTTAGGTTTGAAGCCTTCTGGCTAAGGAATCAACAATTTATGCCTAAAGTTGAAGAATGGTGGACCTCGAGCAGCCAAAGCGGGAGAAGCAAGATGCATATATTCTAGCTAAAGCTGAAGGAACTTAAAGGAAAAATTAAAAAATGGAACAAAGAAGAATTCGGAGACATATTCGAAGATCAACAAAGATTAGAGCAAAAAATGAAGGACTTACAACAACTGAATATAACAGAAGGCAGAAATGAGGAGAGGAGTAGAGAAGAAGGAATGGTAATAAGTCAACTGGAAGAAGGAAGGAAACAGGAGGAGATCTTATGGAAACAAAAGTCACGTGTCCAGTGGCTGAGGGAGGGAGAACAGAATACTAAGTTCTTTCATCAAGCCATGATCCAGCATAGGCAGAGAAACAGGATCTTCTCAATCTCAAACAGGGAAGGGCAGCGCATAACTCAGCATGACGAAATGGAGCAGGAATTGCTGGGACATTTCAAAGATATTCTCACGGATCCCCAGGGGAATAGAGAGGAGGCCATTAGAAGGATAAGCAATGAAATTCCTAACTTGGTAACCAGAGACCAGAACATGGCCCTGATGAGAGCAGCTACTTTGGAGGAAGTTGAGGAAATAGTAAAAGGCATGAAACGTAACAAAGCCCCGGGACCTGATGGCTTCACGGCTTAGTTCTACCAAGCAAGCTGGCAGTTCATGGGAAAGGAAATCTTAGAAGTTGTTGAGGAAGCTCGAAGACAGCAGAAGGTATGGCCAGGTCTTAACGCTACTTTTGTTTCTTTAATTCCTAAAACTGCTCATTCGGAAACTGTTGAAGGTTTTAGACCAATTTCTCTTTGTAATGTCATATATAAGATTATAGCTGCCTTAAAGGTCAAAAGACTTAAGCCAATCCTTCCCAGCATAATATCACCTGAACAAACCGGTTTTGTTGAAGGTAGGCAAATCCTTGATGGGATAGTAGTTTCCCAAGAAATAATTCATTCTCTGAAACAGAAAAAGGAACCAGGCATGATGATAAAATTGGATCTTTCCAAAGCCTATGATCACTTAAACTGGAGATATCTGGAATCTATTCTTTTGGCTTATGGCTTCTGTCATAGATGGGTGAATTGGATTCTTAGTATGACCTCCACACCCAATTTCTCTATTCTTATGAATGGCTCTCCAACCAGAACTTTCAATGCCTCAAGAGGCCTTCGACAAGGAGACCCCTTATCTCCTTTTCTGTTCATAATAGCAGCTGAGGGACTGGGAAGATATATCAAAAAAGAGCTCATAGAGAGGAAGTTAAAAGGGCTGAGATTATGGGGAAATAACATACCTGTCACTCACCAGCAGTTTGTAGATGATATAATGATTTTTTGTAAGGTTTCCTTGAGAGAGGTCAAAAGGGTTAAGGAAGTTCTGGACCTATTCATGGAAGCATCGGGCACTGACATTAATACGGACAAGTCGATTTCCTTTATTTTCAATAACCCTAAATCTGTTAAATCCCATCTCATAATAGTGCTGGGGTTTAGAAAGGGGGAATTCCCAACAAAATACCTGGGAACCATTCTAGATGTTAGGCCGCTAAGGATAGCTAATTGGCAACCAATTATTGAGAAGCTCAAGAATCGGTTATCCAGCTGGACATTGCTTCTCGTCTTGTTCTCTTGAAATCAGCTCTCCAAGCAATCCCAATTTATACTTTATCTGTTATGGCAATTCCGAAAGGAGCAAGCTCTAAAATGGTTGAAATATTCTGGAACTTCCTATGGGGTGGACCAAATCAACAGAAGAAATGGGCTTTAATCTCTTGGAACAGCATAATAAAACCAAAGGAGGCGGGGGGGACTGGGTGTCAGAGACCCACTTCTTTTGAACAAAGTCCTAGCAGCGAAACTATGGTGGCACTAGATGAAAGGTGGGAAGGATTTGTGGAAAGAAATATGGACGCAGAAATACTCAATGCCAACCTCAACTGAAGATATTTTGAGACTGGAAGAGTTGCCAAAAGGATCTATGATATGGGATTTGGCAAGCCAAAATAGGAATATGATAAATAGGCATGCCTTCTGGGAGGTCAGAAATGGAAGGTCGGCAAAATTCTAGGATGAGGCCTGGCAGCAGAGGGGAAGAATGATGGACATTCAGGGGTTGAAAACCATCTTCGGAGAAGTGCAGGCTAAAGGCTTAACTTATGTAGAAGATTACTGGAAGGAAGAAGGTGAAAATGAGATATGGAGGGAATGGAAAGACCCTAAGGCCTGGGTGGATAATATTGATGATGCGATCAAGTCAAGATTAATCAAAGAAATGGATTCCAGAAGGATCAAAAAAAGAACAGGACTAGATATCCTCAGATGGGGAGGATCCACAAAAGGTTCATTTACGGTAAAGGAGGCTTACCTCATAAAATCCAAACTCATGATGGAAGATCAGAATCAGGACTGGAAGCAAATATGGAGTAATAAATGGTGGCCAAAGGTCTCAATGTTCACCTGGTTGGTTGGAAAGAGTCGCATCCTGACTTGGGATCAACTTCAGAAAAGAGGATTCCAAGGCACTTCAAGCTACTACTTATGTAAACATGATATAGAAACCCAGGAACATATCCTTAATTCTTGCCCGATCGCTCAGGAACAATGGGATATGATCCACAACATCTGTGGAAAAACGAATCGCAATCCCCAAAATATTGTCCAAACTATCTTCCAATGGGGAAGGGGGAAATTTCAATGCCCGGTGGTGAGAAGAGCTTGGAATTTGGCAGCAGTTTTCAACATCTGGACCATTTGGAAAGAGCGAAATAGAAGAATATTCCAAGATAAGACTACTTCCTCGGAGGAGATATGGCAGAGAACACATCAGTTAATAAAAGAGACCATCCTCTCAAAGTCTTGGAGCCAGGAGGATTGGGATACGAGTTTGGAAGAGGAGCGAATCCTATGGAAGATAAATATAAACCAAGAAATTATGTACCCCCAGAAGCAAAAGCCACACAATATGCAGAACCAAAGCCCAACAATGTTTATCCGACCGCAGGGAGGTTTTATCAAACTTAATTTTGATGGAGCGTCAAAAGGAAATCCGGGCCTGGCAGGCTATGGTGGGATTTTCATGGATAGTGAAGGTCCAACGAGATGGATTTATGCTGATCGTGGAGGCATGATGACTAATAATGAAGCGAAATTCATGGCTGCACTTCAAGGCATCAAGATTGCAATAAGAAATGGATATAGGAAACTAGAAATAGAAGGGAATTTAACTTTAGTTATTGAGACAATAAGAAAATTAAATGATGGGAAAACCTGGGATCAGGTGTCCAAGAGCTAGAGGACAGCATGCCTCATTTAGGAAATAGCAGATTCAATGAAACACATCGAGTACAAGGTTATACACCATGTCAGGAGAGAAGGTAATAGAGCTGCTGACTACTTGGAAAATAGGGGATGCAATGATTCGAATAGCAAAGTGGATAACATATAGTCAGTACAGATGGAAGGGACTCGATGGGAGGAGTTAAACACCATCACAAAGCATGAAAATGATGCCAATGTATAGAAATGATGTAGGACACAAACAGTCCCCGATCGGGGTGGGTAAAAGGTCCGAATGCAGTGTGATGATGGTGGGCGAAGGACAACAGCTCGCACCTCACCCCAGGGCCATCATAGTCAAGGGTGTTGGGATCGCTTCCAGAGGAGTTAGGTTCCCGAGAAAGCCTTCCATTTCAATTATGGTAAGGAGAAGGAAAGGAAGTGGCGGCGTAGTGCAGGTGGTGGGTAGTCGAGGTGGCATTCATGCAGGTAATACCGATAAAGACATTGAGGTCCATAAAATAAGAGCATGCAAGTTGGCGAAGATAGGTGCGTTGGGAGGCAAGGTAAAGGATCACGGTTACCAGTTCATGCAACTGACAATGGCGAAGGGTGGTAGGAAGGTGAGGACTGATAAGGAGGAGGAAGGGAGAATGACTAGAAGCCAGGGTATCCGGAAAAGCCAGGAGGACGAACGAAGGCAGGGAGAGGAGAATTACCAGAGGGCAGCAGAGAATGAGGAAAGGATTAGGAGGAATTTTCAGGAGGGCTCAGAGGAAACAGAGGGAATAGAGAAGGCGAGCTGGGGAAATGGCAGAGCGAAATCAGAGCGCAAGGGAGGTTCGAAGTTGGCCAAGGTAGCCAAAGCAACATGCAGGATAACCGTCCCAGAAGGGGTAAACACAGAGGGGGCAGAGGTCGCAGCAGACCAAGGCAGACTGAGAGAGCTGAGAATGTTGTTCAGGCTTCCTTCCAGCTAAAAAGAGGGCGCAGAACAGTGGACCAGTCGGCCAGGGAGGCAAATGAGGATATAAGGAAAATCATTGAGAACATGGAAAAAAGTTTTTTGGAGGAGGCCTCCGACCCAGAGATGTATGACTGGTGCTCTCTCCTTTCGGATCCAGGTAATACCCGAGGTCGCCTTTCCCAGTACAAATAGGCGTTACATATGTTTTGGGTTATGAAGTGCTTGCTCGCCAAGGCTATGGAGCAAATTGCGGAGGAAATGACGGAGATCGCGCAGGGTTATCCGAGCCTGAAAGGTGAAATGAGAAGCCTGCATTCCGCGTTGATGATTCAGGGCAGACAGTTGGAGGATATCAAACGCAACCTGAAACTGCTATCTAAGGCGCACGGCAAGGAAGAAGTGGAAGTGGATATTGTGGACGATTGATTCGCCTTCTTGCTCTGTCTTTTTGTTTTGTTTAAGATCAGCAGCTATAGTCTAGATGCTGTTTCGTAGGATGTAATAGATGTAATAGCTGTTTCTCAGGATTGATGTTAGATGGTTTAATGTTCTTTGCTTCAGAAGTTTTGTAACTGTGAGGTTGTCAAACTTAATTATGTTGTTTTCCCCATCTGGTTTCCCTATGGGTGGATGGCGGATTTCTGTTTCATATCAGTTTTGGTGTTTTCCCCATCTGGTTTCCCTATGGGCAGATGGCGGAATCCTGTTGCTTGTACATAATTTCGTGACTTGTTAATAGTAAAGGGCATACCCGAGTTCACAAAAAAAAATATAGAGGTGGCTAGAGAAAGATAACTGATGTAGTGCTGGAGGCAAACCTTTAGGGTTCGGCTTGCAGTTGTCCTGTAGTAACTCTACGCCAACTTTCTGTCTTAAATAGGCTCTTTAATTCTGATCTTCTGCTTTTAATTCTACCCTGACACTCTTTAATGCTCGTCTGATACACTTTAATGCTCGAGCTGATACTCTTTGACTTGTTTTTTATGCTCTTTAATGCTGAACTGACCCCTTTGATTTTGAACGGATACCTGCTCACTACTGTCTGGAAAAAATAGAACTGCTAATGCCTCTCCTGATTATCATTCCTCTGCTAATTCATGCGTTGATTAGTCATGTACTGAGAAAATTTACTGGTACCTGTGTCAAAATAGGAGGAAACCTGTATGTTCTAGTCTTTGAATGGCCGCGAGCCCGTCATTTCTGGTCAGAGGTGGTCTGAACCTGGAACATTTGATTTTGGTTGCTTTTACGCTTGGAGCGTGATATACAAAAAAACATAGAAAAAATGCTATTTTTACCCTTTTATTGACAAAATGAAGTTTTGGCAGCAATTTTCGATTTGAAGGACGAACGATGTAAGCATGACGTCAGCGGGAGTACGGGACAGACGACGTGGTGGAGGTCGTGGCAGGTGACGTGGTGGTGACATCAGCAGAAGGTGATGTGGCAAGATGACATCAGTGGGGGGGCGGTGGTAAGCGGTTTGGCCTGCACTGCTTTTGGGGCTAGGCAGTTTCGGGCGGGGAGGGAGCGCGCATAGCGGATGGGCGATGCGTGTCCTTGGTACGGTGGAAAAACCGGCGGTTCCCTCCGTGTTAATGTGTGGCGATGAAGGGTGGTGCGAAATGGATACCAACCGTCGGATGCATGGGCGGAGATTTGACGATGGGAACTGCATGGAGATGGCGGGAGTTTAACACTGTGCGGGCCCAATATAATTAACGTTGATAAATCATATCGGGCGTGTTTCTATTGGTTCGGGATAGTTTAGTTATTAATTAACCAGAGGTTAATTAATCCCATTTGCGCGTGGAGGGTTTATGTTATTAATAAATTCCAAATGAATCTATTAATCCTTGATTTAAACAGTGAATATAATTATAGTTAACCAGGGGCGGGAATATTTAATAATGCGGGGTTTTCAATGTATTTATATACAATACAGGATTGGGAATAACTTGCATGGGATTTATATAATAAAAAGTTATAAGTCAATATGATTTATGAAGTGGAAAGCGCTAAGTTATATGGTTAAACACTTAGGTTAAAAGGGAAAAGTGATTTTATATGAGAAATAGGATTGTTCTCCTAAGTAAAGTGGGGTTTTACTTAGGCAACTAATGAAATGGAATGAGTGGCTTGTGAGTGATATTAAGCAGATCTTAATACCCTAAGGGGGGAATTAGTAAATGATTGGGGAAAAGTGTGAAGGGGAGTTAGTTATGAAATCTGCCTCGCTTGAGCTGCATCAAAAATATCTGCCTTGCATTTGTGATGGGAGTGAAAGTTAACATTTTGAAAGACATGATTCATCACAAGTGTCATTCTGCAACGCCAATCTACCTACCCAGCCTACTTTGCCTAACATTTTTCCTTATTTTCCTTTGGGTGCACTTGGACTAGCAAACCCCTTTCAACTTTTCTTTCTTTTTGCATGGTAAGCCTACCTAAGTCTGCACTTATTACTTCCAAGGGCTCAGATTAAACTGTTGAGCTCCTTTGCTTCTCTACCTATCTATTTATCTACCAAGATTAAGCTGTTTGGTCAGATTTTATTCTCTATCTCTAAAACATGAACTAGCCAAGGTTAAACTGTTTTGGTCATTCATCAATTGTGGCATGAATTTAACAAGCTACACACAATGCTTTATTTACAGAAAATGAAAAAGTCGTGGCATTTGGACTTGCACATTTTCCTGGTCTTTCTTTATTTGGGGTTCATTTCTTCTCATTTTTTCTTTTGACCATTTTATTCTTTTTACCCTTTGATTTTTCTTTTAGGGCATACCCTCTTTACATTTTTTACATTTTTTTATTTTTTTGATAATATGGAAACCTTTACAGCAAGGAAAGGGATGAACATATTGCAGAGCTCATCAAGTCAATCATGAAATATGACACCTATTGGTATAGGAGTATAACAGTGGCTCCACTTGGAGATGGCTTTCCCTGATGGAAAGTTAAGAACAACAGGTTAGATGGCCTTCTGAATAACTTTTGTTGTGCTCTAGAATCTTCCTTTGCTGGTTGCTTTATTTGTATATATGACAACACACTTTCTGAAGCTTAGGGCCCTCTTCGGGCTTCAATTGCGGCAAGTTGCTATCCCATTCAAAACTGTGACATTATCAAGGATATAGCATGTACATGTTAGAGTCAAAATTCTTCAAAAAATTGGATCAAAGTAATGTTTCAGCATTCGACCATTCACTGGTCCTTCCTCTGTTTTTGTACCATCCAGGCTCTTCAGAAAGTAAGTATTGTTCCCTTGCAATGCCTGGATGGTAAATGGCCCTTTCCACAGGAAGTCAAACTTCCCATGTTTTTCTTTGTCTTCTCTCCTGGAATCCCACCTTAGAACTTTGTCTCCGATGCAGAGGTCTTCTGCTTTGGTCCTTTTATCAAACATTTTCTTGAGTTTTTCTTGTAACACTTGAGAACTTTGGTGCACTTATTCTCTGGTCTGCTGCAAATGGATGGTCTGATTTATTCTCCTTTGAATGTCATTGGGTTCCACCCGAGATTCTTGCAGTAATTTCATCACAGGAACTCCTAAAGATGAAGGAAACACAGCCTCCATGCCATACACTAACTCATAAGGGCTAGTTCCGATAGATCTCTTAGTAGTAAGTTTGTCTTCCCATAGTGCATTTGTAATATTTTTGTGCCAGTTTTTCTTGTTCTCTTCCAGCAGTTTCCTAATAATATTAATTAGGTTTTTATTGGAAAACTCAGCTAGACCATTACCTTGAGGGTAATAGGTTGTGGAATGGCCTAAAGTGATATGGTATTTGCTGCAAAAAATTATCAGTTTCTTGGAATTGAAGGCAACAACATTGTCGGTTATGATCTTTTCAGGACAGCCAAATCTAGACAAGATATTGGTTTCTAAGAATCCTATAATCATTGTATCATTGGCTTGTCTAAAAGGAATGGTTCCTATCCATTTGGTGAAATAGTTTGTGGCAGTAAGGATCCATTTATGTTGGCCAGAAGAGGGAGGGTTTATTTCTCCAATGAAGTCCAAACCCCATTGTTGAAAGGGTTTTTTAGTAGAAATTGGTCTCAAGGGTAAGGGTAACAGTGTCCTTTTACCTTCAAAAATTTGGCATTTGTGGCAAGCAGTGACAAACTTCTTTACATCAGCGAACAAGGATGGCCAGTAAAATCCAGCTCTTAGGATTTTGTTTGCAGTTGATATCCAGTACATGTGTCCACCGCAGTCCCCAACATGAAATTCTTTGAGAACTCAGCTTCTTCTTTTATTAAACAATTCAATAGAATACATTCATGATTTTTCCAAAAAAGATCATTATCTAAAATACTGAATTTTGAAGCTTTCATCTTTAATTTAAGAACCTTTTCTTTGTTCTGGATAACCCTGGAGGAGGCTGCAGGTTTAATAATACATGAATTATATCAGCATACCAAGGTGATTCCAAAAAGGCCTGGCTGATTTTTGGAGTCACCATCTCTTGTTCGTTATCCAGTTCATTAATATCTAAGGCTTGAAAGTTTGTTTCAATCATGAGTTTAGCCAATCCCTGTCCTTTTATCATCTTTGTAGGTTTTATTTCAATGTCATATTCCAATATTTTAGCTATCCATTTACCTCGTTTTCCCTCAATTCCATCTTGAGTCGGGTTGTCTTTAACAACAGCATTTGGCACATAAGCTATTACATGTGAATACAATATGTAGACTCTGAAGTCTTTAATAGCTTTCACAAGTGCAAACGCCTGTTTTTCCATGATTTTATAATTCAGAGGTGCATCTTTGAGTTCTTTGCTAAAAAAGGCTATAGGTTTTTCACATTCTTGATCATCTTTTTGCAGTAAAATAGCTGCTATGGTGTGTTCTGATGCAAATGAGAAAATTATGAAATCTCTATCGAACTTTGGACTTGTAAGGACTGGGGTTCTGGTCAAAGTCATTTTGATTTCTTTAAATTCTTGTTTGGCTTCTGCTGTCCATTTAACCTTTGAATCCTTTTTTAACATGTTATTCAACAATCTAATTAATTCAACCAAATTAGGTATGAATCTTCTCAAAAAGTTAATCTTCCATAGGAAAGCTTGAAGTTCTTTGACATTTCTAGGGTGGGGTATTTGCAAAATATCTTCTATTCTGGCAAGATCAATTTTGATGCCATCTTTGGAGATGATATGGCCTAACAGTTTGCCTTCTTCTAGACCAAACAGAGACTTTTTAGGATTTAATGAAATACCATATTTTCTGCAATTTAAAAATACTTGTCTCAAATGATCTAAATGTTGTTGATCTGATCTAGAAAACACAGTGAGGTTATCTAGATATACAGCCAAAAAATCGTGAATTTCTTTTGAAAAAGATATGTCCATTGCTCGTTGAAAGGTTGCCCCTGCATTCTTAAGTCTGAATGGCATTTTAACATATTTGAATGTAGCCCATGGTGTTGTGAATGCAATCTTTTCTTGGTCATCAGGATGAACCAGAATCTGATTAAAACCTGAAAACCCATCCAACAGTGAAATCCTAGAAGTACCTACTACTCTTTGTAAAATATGATCCATCTTAGGCAAAGGGTAATTGTCCTTCAAAGAAACCTTATTTACATTCCTTAAGTCAACACATAATCTGATTTCTCCTGTTTTCTTCCTGGTAGGCACTAAATTAGATACCCATTTTGAAAATCTGATTGGAGCAATTATCCTTGCATCATGCATTCGTCTGATTTCTTTTTCAATTAAAGGAAGCAGTACATGGTTGATTCTTATGAGCTTTTGTTTGAATGGTTTTTTATTTTCCTTGAGGGGTATTTTATGCTAAATTATAAAGGTGTCATAAGATTTCAGGTCTTCATAGCTCCAGGCAAAAACATCGTGGAATTCTTTGATCAGTTCAACATACTTAAGCTTTTGATCCGGGGGCAAAGATTTAGACAATTTTAGCATTTTTGGATTGTCGTTAGTTCCTATGTTGTAGTCTTCAATGTTTTCTTTTGGAGGTTCCATCTGAGGCTTCTTTGGAATGTCATTGAAATCAAAGAGATCTTCCAAAGGAGTCAATCCTTTGGGAAAGTGATTGTATTTCAAATTGATAATTTCAATTTCTCTTTCAATAATCTCGTCAATATCTATTTCTTTTAGAACCTATATTTTCTCTTTGGTTAATTTCGTTGGATGAAGCATTTGAGTTGCGTTTTCTGCTGAAATGTTTGATTCTATCTGTTTTGTTGGATCACATTCACTAACTGTATCTCCATCTATGTTAGTGCTGGAAAATTCCTCTTCTAGGGTCAAAAAATTGTTGATCTGTTTATTACTGTCAAACACTTGCCAGTTCTTTACATTGTCAGGTATGGCTGGCCTGTGTCTAATTTCTTATGTGAATTGATGATTTGGTTCAAATGGCAATTTACAGGTGCTGGCAAACATTGCTAGGCTGTGAGCTTGCAAGTTATGTTTTCATGGGATTTTGGCAAGTTGAGTTTCTAGAAATATATTGAGGATCTTTATAGCTGTTCCTCTGTACTCTCTCAATCTGGGATCATTTGTCAAGAACTTCCCTTTTATTTGTTGAATGATTAAATCAGAATCTCCCAAGACTGACACTCTAGTTTGTCCCAGTTTCTTGACCAATTTAAGACCTAGCAACAGAGCTTCATATTCAAGCATATTATTAGTGCACCTAAAGTTTAATCTGTAGGCATGGCCTTCAGCATGATTACTTTCAAGATTGTGCACCCAGACTCCTGCTCCAGCTCCTAATTTGTTCAAAGAACCATCAAATTATAAGTACCAAAGGATTTCCTGCTTATAATTAGCATCTAGAGTTTCAGGGATCTTTTTAAGAGGGAGATCTGGTTTTTCAGTTCCTTCTGGTTTCTCTGATGTTTCATGATGTTTAGCAATTTCTTGGATTTGGGTACTAGACCTTTCATTTACAATTTTTTCTGTTTTATCTGTTAAACCCTTCATTTCATGTGGGGGACCAATTTCAGCATTGTATAGGATAAAAGAATCCATATCTGAATGTACTGCGTAGATAGGGAAATTTTGAGGTTTCTCTTGACTACTTACTACATACTTCATTAAGGTTTCTCTATACAGTCTCTTGGGTTGACCAAACATTGAAATAGTAGCGTATGACATATCTAACTGTAGAGATCCTTGAAGCTTTACACCCCAAGATCTAGATAACAACATGCCATACTTTGAAGGAATATCAGCTACTATTATGTCCATTAAGATGGTTTTGGTAGGATATTGGACTAGTGACACACATAAGTCTTTGATTAAACCCAAACATTTGACCTGACTTGAATCAAAATAGAAAAGATCTTTATATGGCCTAGTTACGTCAAGGTCAATTTTCTCCATTACAGATTTAGGCATTAAATTATGGGAAGCACCAGAATCAAACATGGCGTTATGAAGTATTTTATCATGTATGTTTAGCCCTACATAGAAAGGAGAAATTTCTCTTTCTGTTGTTTTTCCACTTACTTCAGGGCCAAATATCAATTCAGGTTGGTCATCAAAAACGTTTACTGAATCTTCGTTCACAAAAATTTTGAGTGATCTTCCGATTTGACTTCTGTAGACACCATGTTTAGCTAATTCTGATAATGGAACAACTATCTTTAGTTTGCCTACTTTTGTCTCAAAATTGAAAGGTTTCTCAGTCTGAGTTTTTGTAATTCAGATAGCTAAATTTTATGCATTTTTCTCTTTTTCAGGAGTGGAATTAAGGGCTAGGTTTGTTTCCAAGTCAAGTTTTAGAGGCTCTTCTACTTTTTCTTTAGCATGAATAGCAGTGGAAGTGATCTGGATTTAGACAGGAACGCAATAGATTACAGAGATAACCATAAATAAAGAGATGCAGTGGAAATAATACTTCATTTCATTAATGGAAAATACCGAAATATGCTTACAACCAGAATTGGAAATAATGCAACTAGGGCGATGGTAGCTTATCTCTGAGAAGATATGTGCGGCTACATGCCTCTGAACTGTTCCGAACTGTGTTACAATGAGGCTCGAAGGCCTATTTATTGTTGAGAAACAATGGAAAAACCCTTCACATTCCAAAAACTAACCCTTAGAAGATGAAACGCCAAATTGTGGGCCCCGTTTTGGGTAAATTGGTACATCAATTTCCCGGGGTCGTAACTTTGCATACGATCTCCGTTTGACGATGATAGCTCGTTAGAAAGATCTATCTGAGAACTACCATTGTTGGAATGGGAAACATTGGTCCATTTCATGACCCATGTTGCCCCCAGATTCCCCAAAAAACGTCGTTTAGGGCCTCAAAACGGCTCCGGAAGTTCAGGACCCGAAAAACTGCTAAAAATAGTAAGTTGTGCTACAATTAAGGAAACTGAAAATGCTGAAAGAGACAATTGTGGGGGTCCAAATGGGATAGGTGGGTGGCCACCAACATCCACCTGGATCATTCCTCCCCCCTTAGGAAGCAATGGTCCCCATTGCGTTGAGTTCCTCCATCTGCTGAACTTGTTCCGGTGAGCTGTTCTGCAATCTCTGATGTGTCCAGTAATGGTGGGAAGCATGGTCGACGACGGTCCACATTGAACACTTGGTGCAGGTGAAGGAATGGAGGAGTGATGTGCTTCAAAGCATTATTGCACGTAGCCTTGGTACTAGTGTAAGGACCATGTCGGAGTGGTCTGAGTTTCTGATGGGTTCTGGTAAGGCATTCTTTCTGCAGATGTAACCAAACTTTATCGCCCACCTGAAACTTATGTGGTACCCTTGTGGGTGAGGAGAAGTTTTTCATGTGTTCTATCATGAACATATTCCTTTTTTGCTGCTGCTGCATAGAGGAACCCTTCGCGGGGGTCATGGATGTAGCAGCGATCTTCCCCTTACTTTGGGAGCGAACCAGAAAAAAAAAAAAAAAATTTCCTAGTCTGTGAGATGAGCTTGCTGCCTTTCTTAGTAGCGATCAAAGAGGTGGCGGTAGGTGGGGCTAGCTCTGGTATCCTGTATAATGAATTATCCAAAGAAATAATGACAGCACGAGGCCTTGAATCATACACAACATGTCACCTCCACAAGTATGGCTGGCCTAATAATACATCACAAACGTCCAAAGGTGTAACATCACACAATACCTCGTTTGTGAATAGGTTGATGTTGTAGGGAAGGCGGCACTGCTGGCGAACTTTGAGATCTCGTCCTTCATGAAGCCACCCAATACTGTACGGCTATGGGTGTGGTGTAGTCGGTAGGCCCAACTGCTTCACGACCTCTGCTGAATAAGGTTCTTTTGGCTGCCACTGTCGACAATGAATTGGAGTGGCGAACCCTTCACCCACATCTATGAGTGGAAAAGACGTTCCCCCTCCTCTGGCTCTTCAGGCTCATTCTTCTGGATTTTGGCAGTGGCAACAGTGGCACTGGGATCCGCATCAATGATCTGCTTCACTTTGCCGTCCCCCTTGTCGGGTTCTGGCTCAGGGTCGTAACATGCATCTGATTCAGAAGCATTTAACTCGGCCACCAACGACTGCTTGGTCCGACACTCACTTGTGTTATGAGTGGGACTCTTGTGGAACTCACACCACTTTCCTGTGTCCTTCTTCAACTTCATGGTGTTGTTCTTTTCTTGCGGCTTCGACGGGTTGTATTGGGTCACCCCGCCTTGGCTTTGTCCTTTAGGCTTCGGATTTGTAGATCCAAAGTCTCGCTTCTTCTGTTTGAACTTTTGCTCGATTTTGACAGCGTATCAGTATGCTGTGACGAGTGAGGAGATGTTCAAGAACTCCATCTCTTCTTGGATGTATCTGTGTAGGCAGCCACGGTATTTGAGTACCAGATGCAGTTCAGAATCTTTGATACCCAATTGTGTATGAAGGGTATGAAAGATGTTTGTGAACTCCGGCACATCTTGGTCCCGCCCCTGCCGCAGTGTGGTCCATTTGATGTATTTGTCCTCATAGCTTTTGACAGGGTAGTACTGCTCCTTGATGGCATCTCGGAATGAATCCCAAGTGGGTGAGGCTGAAAATAGTGAGCCTGTGCTTTCATCCTTCTGCTCGCAGTAGGTTTCCCACCAGTCCTTGACGTGGGGGGCTGCTTTGAGATGGGCGAAAACAATCTTTTCTCGACTTGAAAATTCATGAACAAAAAATACCCTTCAAGCAGATTTAACCATTTATCTACCGCATCTGCATCTATCTGACCCTCGAATATGGGGATTTCAAAATTAACTTGTACCTTAAAGGGCGTGGCGTTTCCAGATTCGCTGTTGGAAGCCGATGCGTCACCTCTAGGTAGCCGCTGAAGGATCTGCGCAAAGCTATCCATCATCGCATTCCTTTGCCGCTCGAGGGCTTCTTCGAGTAAGATTTTGATAGGATCTCCTGCCCCCTCGTCTTTCTTCTCATTCGCCATGGGAGGCCGTCGGGATTTTCGAGGCTGGTCTTGCAAAGGTTCGACCAGTTCAAACCCTAACTCCTTATATCCCGACCTCGTTGGGGACATGCAAAGAAAAACAGAGAAAAAGCAGAACGCTCTGATACCACTTATCTGGATTTAGACAGGGACGCAATAGATTACAGAGATAACCATAAATAAAGAGATGCAGCGGAAATAATACTTCATTTCATTAATGGAAATACCGAAATATGCTTACAACCAGAATTGGAAATAATGCAGCTAGGGCGATGGTAGCTTATCTTTGAGAAGAGATGTGCGGCTACATGCCTCTGAACTGTTCCGAACTGTGTTACAATGAGGCTCGAAGGCCTATTTATTGTTGAGAAACAATGGAAAACCCTTCACATTCCAAAACCTAACCTCAGAAGATGAAACGCCAAAATTGTGGGCCCCGTTTTGGGTAAATTGGTACATCAATTTCCCGGGGTCGTAACTTTGGCATACGATCTCCGTTTGACACGTATGATAGCTCGTTAGAAAGATCTACCCGAGAACTACCACTTTGGGAAGGGCAACATCAGCCTATGGACCCATGTTGCCCCCAGATTTCCCAAAAAAC
>APFE030312242.1:0-21445 GCA_000404065.3 Pinus taeda
AGCACAAATAAACAGGCCAACTCATGATGAACTCTAACATTTTCCCCCCTTTGACAAATTCAAAACATGATAGGTGTTGGAAGCATGACATGGCAAGAGGGCATGCTTGTAACTCGGTGAGGGTAGTGGGTTCATCCCTGACATGTTTGCCACTCTTGTGGTGTCTCTTGGGAGCCTGCCCTTCTAAGGATGAGTCACTCTGTGTCTCCATCTCATACTCAGACGAATGTTGTGATGTCATGACTGTAATGTGGACTGTGATTAGGCTGCCCTTTTGATGATGGTGTGAGGCTGGGTGCCTTTGTAATATCTGTTACCAAGGGGAACAATGAAACAGGGAGTATTAGGAAGGGAGTGGTGAAATGGGGATAGGGGTTATAGGGAGAAATTTGTTAGGGATATGGGAGGAGTTTGGGTATTTTGATGGGGTAGGGTTTGGGTTTTGTGTTGACCAAATAGTGGAGGGATAGGGGAGAGGGTTTGGTAGTAATTTAGGGCAGGGAATTTAGGAAAAATGAGAGAGGGAGGATGGGAAAAATTATAGGTGAGGGGAAAAAGGTGAGTGGAGTGAAACCTTGGCACTAACAAGACATTTTAACAACCCTAGCCATCAATTTCTTGGTGATTTCTTATGGTTGAATTTATGCAGTTTGGTGACATTCAAACATCTCAATAAACACCCTATCATTGAAAAAATTTGATGAGCAAGTGATTTTAAAGAGCCAATCTCTCAATTTGATAGGCTTCACTAAAATTTGGGAGTGTTTGGGCACTTGTCTTGGCCCTTGTCTTTATGCGCCGCGCGCAAAGCCCAATGCGTCGCGCCCTAGGTATGCATGGTACCCTTAGAAAAATTGCACTGTGGGCAGGCTGCCTGTGCACCACACCCTCTGTGTGTGCCGCGCTCTTGGGTATATGCGTCACGCCCTCTAAAACTGCCTCCAACTCACTCAAATGCTCACCAATGCACACTCACGCCTTTACAATGCTTCTCCAAGGCTTGTAATAACACAATGCCTTTGGTTTTGACAAAAAATTGTATATATAGCCTTGGAAGAGATGGGTTTAATTTTTGCCTCTTCAAAAACCCGTTTTTCTAATGTTATGTTTTGCACTTTTTTCACTAACTTTAAAACACACTGATTTTCACTTTCCCTTTGAAATTTTAGCTCAAATGATGAAATTTTTGGCACTCTTTGCAGGGATTGCATGAGAGGACATTTGGCCATGGTAACCATGACTGCATCTGAAAAAATCAACTGGCGACTTTTTTGAAAATTTTGTCATAAATGACACTGTTTGAATTTTCTTCAAAACAGAGTTTTGAAGAAGAGTCGAAGTCTATCCGCATGATGATGAAGCTCTCTGAACCATAACTGTGTAATGGCCTCACTCTAGCCTGCATGGCTTTTCTGGACATGTTCAAAGACCAAATTGATGAATTCCTAGACCTAGACATCAAAATGACTTTTGTCCTTTAAAGGACCAGACCTTGACTATCATGGACTTTGATGATTATTGACAAAAGACCTGAGCCAACAGGAGCCAGACATGATGGGGAATGACTATCATGACCTTCTCTGTCAGATTATGGCATGCCCCTAGCGGAATGCAACTAGAAGAATGGAGCGGGACACCTAAACATGAAATGCATACAGAGTTTTGATCTCTGATAGAGGACTGACCAAACCGACTCTAACAGAACCTTAGTTCAAGTCCTTGCTCCCGTGATCCATGAATATCACTCATTTCATAAATATAATAATAATTAAAATAATTTAAAAAAAACAACATTTAATCCATATAACTACATTTCACATACATTTAATTGTGATTTTTTTAATTAAGAATTTAAAATTTTCTCTTCTCATAACCTAACGTGTGATCTATTTTACTTTATGTGTAGATGCTCTAAATTTGAAGTTGAAATATATCAAAATAAAAATTTAGAGAATGTATTAAACCTCATGTAAATGGCATAATAGATGCCCCTTTTATGTCAAACAAAGCTAAACCATGGGATGAAAATCAAATGTTTGGAGAAGGGAATTTCTTTTCATAACTAAAACATTATAGTAATTAAATTTAATAATTTTATTTAATTAGTAAGGTAATTGATTAATATTTATAATTAATTAATGTTAAAAAAAAAAAAACTTGATTTATTAGTTTTATAGTATTAATTTATGTTGTTTGGAATGAAATTTAACATATTTTAGGTAGGTAATTGAAAGTATGGGTAGATACATTGTAGTTCTCATCTAATTAGATATGGGAGAAGATTTAGTAGATCCATGAGGATATGCTTAGTATTAGTAACGCTTGTTTACAAGCATAGTAAAAGGAAGTTTACACCTATCATTTTATATGTTTGTGTGAACCGAGTAAGAGATGATAATGTTCTTTTACACTAATGACCCTTAAGTGTCAAGTAGATATCGAATTAATTCAGAATGGTAAGTATGCAAGGAAATTGAGGTCGAGGAGGGTCGACACAAGGATCACCACCTTCATAAACCCCATTTCCATCACTAGAGTTGGTTCTTATCTTCTGTTGTCTAGAAAAAATTAAAGAGACTTGAAGAGTTTTCCAAACAACAGGGATGGAAGTAGAACACCCTCCAATAGGGGTATGGAACCACGAAGGATCAAGTGAATCTAATAGAGGACCTTCAGCTAAGGACATTAGTAGGGAGATCCCAAATATTAAGCTCCCAGAATTTGTCGGAGGTCATTCTAGTGAATGAGCAAAAGCCTGGTTGGATGAAATGAAAAAATGTTTTCACTAAGAGAGTATAGTTCCAATTTGATGGCTAATATAGTGATATTTCAACTCAAATATAGTGCCCTAAATTGGTGGGGAAACCTAGAACGACAACTACACCTCACTCTTAACACGGTTACCAAGGAGTTATTTGAGGAAAGGTTTAGGACAAAGTACCTTTCAACATCTTACAGAGAACAACAAGTAGGATCCTTCCATGCTTTGGTATAGGGAAACCACATGGTAGAAGAATATGAGATCAGATTCATGGAATTGGTTAAGTATGTCCCCTACATGGATATTGATCAACATCAATCAAGTCACTTTGTTTATGGATTGAACCATTAGATTAGGGCAATGATTCGGATGTGGAAACCATCCTCAATTGTATAATTTGTTAAACATGCTCGCTATGTAAAAGAGAACTTCGAATTAAAAGAGGGAAATATAGCCATTTTTCCACAATAGAGAAGGTTTGTGGGAAGGCCCCTCAAAACTTCTCCAAGGGAGAAAGTTCAAGGCTACCACCATATGGATACAAGGTTGTACAAAGAACACTGAAAGCGTGGATTTCAATGGCTACCAATGCAACTTCACCGGCAGCTTGAGGGACTCATGCAAGTCAAGCCCAAATGCATGGAGCTACAAGCAGGGGTAAATGTCCCTTGGGAAGGATATCTTTCTAGAGGGCCCCACAACATTTTGTTTAGATTCTACCAAGCATCACTTCTAGTGGATGTGGGGGACATCATTACTAGCGTGACTATTTTGAGTTACAAACTGGTAACAACCATAGAGAAGAAAAAGCACTAATTGGAGGACCAAACAACCACCATAAAATCTATGCAACAATTGATAACCACCATCATGAACACCAACCGGTCATAGTAGAATCCTTAAGTATGATAAACCATGTAAAAGCGAAAATTTTATTTCATTTTTGTGCCATAGATAGTTTCATTTCACCAATCATTAGAAAAATTTAGGTTGCCAGTTTATGAACATTGTGAATTTAAACAAGTTAAAATGGCTTATGGGGTAAAGTAAGCAGTATAACCTAGTCACCATTGTTGGGTAAACCATGGGGTGTTTCCAACTAAGTTGAAGGCATAAGTCAGGACATTGGGAACGTACAATGTAATCATCAAAATGGATTGGCTAAAACCTCATCGAGCTTTGGTAGAATTCTTCAAAAAGATGATTTGTTTAGATGATGAAGGTAGGTCAATTGAGATTTTTTGTATCAAGAAAGGAGTTTCCCTACAATTTGTCTCCATAATGAAGGTAAAACATTGTCTTCAACAAGGCTATAAACTATATGTGCTCGATGTTTCAAGTGACAAGAAGGGGACCTCCCTAGATCAACACCCAGTTTTGTTAGAATTTAAGGATGTTTTCCCCAAAGAATTTTCAAGATTACTCTTGTGCATAAGATCGATTTCACAACCCACCTAAAACCTAGTAAAAATCTAGTATCCAAGACACCATATATAATGAAGGCTCTAGAACATTGTGAGTTGCATATGCAGTTAAAAGAGTTGTTAGATTTGGGATTTATTAGACCTAGTATTTTACCCTAGGGAGCATTGGTGATTTTCATCAACAAGAAGGATGGTTCCTTAAGATTTTTTATATACTATAGGGACTTGAATTGATCCACAAGAAATAATAGGTACCTAATACCAATAATAGACGATATCTTCGATAAATTGAAGGGAGCAACGATTTTCTCGAAAATTGATCAACGATTCAGATACCTGTGATTGAGGATTAAGGAAGGAAACATCTCAAAATTTGTCTTTCAAACAGATTTGGACAATATGAGTTTATGGTAGTTTTTTTGGTTTGACCAATGGACTAGAAATGTTCATGAGCCTCATGAATTACATGTTCCAAAAGTAAATGGACCACTTTGTGCAAGTATTTCTAAACAATATTCTCATGTGCTCTAAGAATGAAAAGCAGCATGAAGGGAACTTAAGGGTTGAGTTGACATGATTAAGGGAAAATCAATTTTATGGGAAGTTATCGAAATGTTATTTATTTAAGAAGAAATTCATTACCTAGAGCACATCATTTAAGGAGAAGGGATTTCTATTGACCCATAAAAGGTGAAGGCCATAATTGTAACACCCTCCTCCCACATCCACCCAAGTAAACATGCCAATCAAGGTAAACATGAGACAAGAGGCTAATATATCAGATTCGACGTCCTATGTGACCTTAAGGAATTGGAATCGATTAAAAAACACACACAGTGATCCAACATCAAAAAAGGAACCCTCGGGAGACATGTCAGCTACTCAGACAACATGTCCCTGGGTCCGACTATTGTTTTGGACCTATTAGGCCATAGTCACTCTCATGCTATGGGAAAGGGAGTGAACAACGACCTAAATTCACTCTCATAGGCTTTCCTGCTAGTGACCAGAGACCAAAATTTCTAGTTTTGTGCCAATGACCCCGGGATTTAAGCCACTTTTTTAGGCCAATGCCACTATCTAGAATGGCGTGATAGCTTGAAATTAGTAAAAGTATAGGGAAACAATGATGCAAAAGAAATAAATGAACAAGACCATAACTAGACCCCTACTAGCCATGATAGGAATTTTGCCAAACATATCATAAACATGTAACCTATAGCTGTAAACAACAGAATTAAGTGTAGGGATCTCATACTTATCTGAGAATCACTATGAACCATTGTTCCCTCATTTCATTTCTTGAATTATCATCTATTAGGTCATAGACACATTATCCATTAATATACGAGTAAAAACATGAAGAGAGCCATACATAGATGTTGTCATAAAATATGCATATAACGAGCATACTAGGAACAAAATTACCATAAACATATCAGCCATCAAAATCAACATATACATCAAAACATTTACACATGAAAATGAAAGGAATGAATTTCTCATTAATGAATGCAATGAACCAACCATTGATGGGACTACCACGTTCCACCCGACCCTAGATTGGATGAGCCAAGTCTCTCTTCAACCAATCCACCATATGCCATATTCCAAGAAATAATGTGGGACTCATATAGCACACCAAAAACACCAATCAACATGGATGCCATCGGTGTTCTCTACCTACACAGTGAGGAATTTGAGTGTCTCCTAGTCTCTCAGACTTCACCCCTACACTGAGACATGCTCTATAGGTCGTGCATCCCATCGAGGGATCACTAGGCCCAACGAAGAGAAAATCCACATCTTGGCTTTACTATACATCCCGCCTTTCACCGGCAAGGATTCCTAGGCCCACCAAGGCACACAATCTAGATTTACCGCAACCCACAGTTTGATTGAGGGGTTACTAGGCTAGTGGATTCGTGATCCTTAATCTGATTTAGGAACCACTCAGACCATGTGTTTGTCAATTCGGAGATCCACCCCACTCCTCTTCAAATCAAATCCGTCCATCCCACATAAACTGAATGAGAGAACCCATCTCATCAAAGCTATCAGGAAATGGCAAGGCTAGGCTGAAAATACTATCACACTTGGAAAAACACATGCCATGGTAGAAAAGTAACACATGCAATCCCATGCATGCAAAAACTAGAAAGGAAAATACACATGCAAGTCGATAATTGTAATGAAGCCTATTGTAGATGCTTGATCCTTCCTTTCCCTGCTTGATCTTTGCTTTCTCTTGCATTTCTTGCTCCAATGCCAAAGTGCTCCAAGAAACTCTAAGTATCGAAGAGTGAGAGAAAGAGAGAGAATAATGAGAGAGATCCAAAACGGAATTGATTAAGCCTTTCCCACTGATCCTTAGAAGAATTTTTATTAATGAGACCTCTATTTTCTTCATTTTCCATTATTTTCCTCCTCACATGCAACCTATGACCTTTCATCTTCCTTTTCTCACAATTTCCTTTATTTTCATAAATAACATGCCAATAAATCGCTCATGCTTTTCCAAAGCCTTAGCCATTTCATTTTCCAATTTCCTTAGCCATAAACAACCAAATGAACACCCCCTAGGATGTCTTTCCTAACATTCATCTTGGAATACATGTCCGACCAACCGTGGTTTACATGGAATTTCACCAAGGCTATTACAGAACCCTCCCCCTTGGAGGAACACCATCCTTAGTGTTGAATGACACCTATAACCAACAATATTGCTGAAAACAAAACATATTACCCATGGATCTTTATAACATAGTTCGTTTTAGTATTTAAAATGAATGACCTGCTCAAAAGCAAAACATCATGACAGCATGACCAAATAACAACCATACCACACACTAGAGCTTTATAACATAACTCATTATGGTATTTATAATAACCACATATAGACATATATATTTTCTTCAACCACCAAATAACCATACTGTTTATGGAGCTTGTAAATCCATCTCGATAGAGTATTTAAATTGATATACACATATGCACATTTGCTATGTTGGGTTGTGTTATCTTCTTTCCACGACTATCCCACGTAGTTAACCGGGGGGTTAGAAGGGGGGAGGAGACCCCCTTTGTTGCACAGATTGCATAGCAGGGGGAGTCACAGGGGGTTTGAGGGGTGCAAGCAACCCCACTCTATCGGGTCCAGGGCAGCGCCTCAGAAATTTTTTGTTTTGGACCCTATGTTAGGTTGGGTAGACCTACCTATGGTTTTGTGCATGATTTTTCGCACATGGTTTTGGATGTGATGGTTTTCGGTCCATTGTTTTGGATGTGATGGTTTTTCAGTCCATGGTATTGGATGCTTTAGCATGTATAAATATGTATTGTAACATTGAAAGGGATATAATGAAAAATCAAGCTAGTAGTCTTGGTATTGGGATCTAGGGGAAAATATATGTGTATATGTGTTTTATGTGTTATGCTCTCGCATTATTTCTTTTTTTTGTTTTATAATTCATATGCAGTTAATTTCTATAGGAGGTTAAAACCTACATTTGGTATTAGAGTTGTTTTGGCTTCAAGGGGACACCTTTGTTGCTGAGGGGTTTCACTCGGGCCTGTGGTAGACCCTGTTTAGTGGGAGATCTGTGGGGTTCGATTCTGGTGGTGAAAGAAGATGACAAGCAGTGGAAAGATAGAGATCAAGAAATTTAATGGTCAAAGTTTTGAGTTGTGGAAACTCAAGATGGAGGATCTGTTAGTGGATAAAGATCAGTGGATCGCAGTAGATCTAGGTACTAAACCAACAAGAGTGTCTGATGAAGAATGGAAGAATTTAGATCGGAAGGCAAAGAGAACAATATGATTATGTGTCTCAGATTCAGTATTGTTGAATGTATTAGGGGAATCTATTGCGAAGGATTTATGGGACAAGTTAGGGACTTTGTACCAATCTAAGTCTCTGGTGAATAAAGTGTTCCTACGGAAAACACTATATAACCTGAGGATGAAAGATGGAGACTCGGTGACAGAGAATTTGAATGTGTTTAATATTGTGGTAAGTAAGTTATCATCTGTTGATATCAAAATTTCAGATGAAGATAAATGCATTAGTTTTTTGTGTTCTCTACCAAATTCGTGGGATAGTTTGGTTATTGTAATAGGTAGCAATGCAACTGTCAGTTTGATGAAATAGTCTAATCATTTCTGACGGAGGAGATGAGACGAAAAATATGGAGAACCAGAATGGTGATGCCTTGTCTGTACAAGGACGGTCCCAGAATAGAAAAAAAAAAAGTCATCGAGTGGGAGAACTAAATCTAGAGGGAGATCTAAATCTCCAGGAAAACCTATAAAGGTGGTGTGTTGGAAATGTGGAAAGGAAGGGCACTACAAAAGGGAATGTAAATCTAAAGCTCCTAATAAAGGAAAGGGATCTAATGATGCTCCTTCTACAGAGGAAAAAACCACCTTAGATGAAGGTGGGGATGTGTACTTGGCTTCTTCAAGTACACATGTAGATCATGAGACATGGTTGATTGATTCAGGTGCATCCTTTCACTTCACTCCCCATAGAGAGTGGTTCTACGAGTATGAGAAATACGATGGTGGTGATGTCTTCTTAGGAGATGACAAGAAGGCTAGAATCATTGGTCATGGAAAAGTAAAGTTGATGTTGCAAGGTGGAAGGTTTAGAACACTTCTAGGTGTTCTGCATATTCCTGCATTAGCCAGAAATCTAATTTCTGCAAGCAAGTTGGATGATGCAGGTGTAAAAATAGTGTTCGAGAAGGATACCTACAAGATGGTTTAGGGGGCATTGGTATTGATGCGGGGAGTTCGAATTGGAACTCTGTACAAGATGCAAGGTAACACTGTTGTTGGTGGATGCAACATTTCTGTGGTTCCTAAAAGTGGAGCAGAAAATCTAGTGGTCTCTGGAGAGAATACCATGTTGTGGCATCAAAGGCTTGGACATATTGGAGAGAAGGGCCTTTGAATACTTCATGGTAAAGGTATGGTAGAAGGTATTGAGTAATAGCTCTTTGGATTTGATTTCCCTGTGAAAATTGTGTATATGGGAAACAGATCGGGTGAGTTTCCCCTTTGGTGGTAGAGGGCGAAATAGATACTAAGCTGTTGCACAGTGATCGGTGTTTGAACCTGTGAAAGTTCCATCACTGGGTAAGTCTGTGTACTATGTATCATTTATAGATGACTTCTCAAGGAATACATGGATATATTTCCTTAAGAAGAAATCTCAAGTCTTTGACAGGTTTAAAGAATTTAAGACTTTGGTGGAAAACCAAACAGAGAAGAAGATAAAGATGCCGAGGACAGATAACGGTGGAGAGTTTTGTAGTAAGGAATTTGAAGAATTTTGTAAGAAGTGTGGTATACCACGACAAAAGACTACTCCATATACACCTTAGAAAAATGGACTTGCGGAAAGAATGAACAAGAAGTTGATGGAAAGGGAAAGAAGCATGCTCAACAGTGTTAGGTTAGGACATGAATTCTGGGCAGAGGCAGTGGAGACAACATGTTACCTGGTCAATAGATCACCTTCATCAGTGTTGCAGGATAAGACTCCACAAGAGGTATGGACTGGTAAGAAACCCTCTCTTTCACATCTAAGGGTATTTGGATGTGTTGCATATGTACATGTTCCAAAGGAGAAATGAACCAATTTGGATAGTAAATCTGAAAAGTGCATCTTTATTGGGTATAAGGATGGTTTAAAGGGTTATAAGCTTTGGAACCCAGTAACAAGGAAGGTTGTGTACAGCCGAGGTGTGGTGTTCAGAGAGATGAAATATATTATTAAACATGAATTCCAACCAAAGGAACCTGAGAAGATAGAGTTCGAGCTAAAGGAGGAAGAATCAGACTCTATAGCAGAGGAGGAATCAGAAGATGAAGAGCCACAAACTCTGGGTGTGAGAATATTAGTTAGAGAAAGAAGGCAGCCAGAAAGGTCTAGTCCATTTTCTTTCTGTTCAAATTTTTCTTTATCTATTACTGACGATGATCCCATAAATGTGAAGGAAGCAGTAGATTCAGAGGATGGAAAACTCTGGAAAGAGGCCATGGTTGATGAAATGGCATCTTTGCAAAAAAATGAGGCTTGGGATCTGGTGGAGTTGTCGGCTAGAAGGAAACCCATTGGCAGCAAATGGGTGTTCAAGAAGAAGACAAATGCAAAAGGAAAGGTGGAGAAATACAAAGTTTGGTTGGTAGCAAAAGGTTATTCCCAAGTGTCGAGAATTGATTTTGGTGATATTTTTTCTCCTGTTGCAAAAGTAGCCTCTATTAGATTACTTTTATCTATTGCTGCTACTTTTAATTTTGAGGTAGAAAAGATGGATGTGAAGACAACATTTCTTCACGTGGATCTAGAAGAGGAGATCTACATGAAGCAACCTGAAGGCTTTGCCGTGAAGGGTAAGAAAGAACTGGTATGCAAGTTAAATAAGTCTCTGTATGGGTTAAAACAGTCACCAAGGATGTGGTAGCATAAATTTGATACATTTATACAAGGAATTGGCTTCACCAGAAGCAAAGCAGATCAATGTGTGTATTTTAAATTAATTGGTGACTATGTTATTTATCTGGCCTTGTATGTGGATGATATGTTGCTGGTTGGAAATGACAAAGAAATTATCCAGGATTTGAAGACCCAATTTTCCTCCAAATTCGACATGAAAGATCTTGGTGTTGCAAAATATATTTTGGGCATGGAAATTAAAAGAGATCGAACAAATAGGAAGCTCTGGTTAAACCAGAGGAAGTATGTTGAGATAATATTGTAGAGGTTTAATATGCAGGATAGAAAACTAATGAAGGTTCCTATTCCTGCAGGTGTAAAGTTATCTGTTGAACAATGTCCCAAGACACAAGAAGAGGAAGAGGAGTCCCGTGTTCCACATGAAAGTACAGTCGGTAGCCTGATTTATGCGATGGTATGTACTAGATCAGACATTGCACATGCAGTGGGAGTATTGAGCAGGTTTATGTCAAAACCATGGAAGGAGCACTGGACAACAGTGAAGCGGGTTTTCAGGTATTTGTGTGGCACTAGTGATTATGGTTTGTGCTACCAAGGAAGAACAGGATTGGATAAATGTTGAATATTTGTGGTTTTGTTGATGCAGACTGGGCTGGAGATATGGATCAGAGAAGATCTACAAGTGGGTATGCATTTAACCTATTTGGAGGCGCAGTCAGTTGGATGAGTAAGAAACAATATTTAGTGGCACTATTAACTACAGAGGCAGAATACATGGCACCCACTCATGCAAGCAAGGAAGCAGTTTGGTTGCAGAGATTGTGTTCAAGTATGGGGTTAGTACAGAGAGCTATAAGGATAGACTATGACAACCAAAGTGCAATTTTCTTGGAAAAGAACCCTACATATCATTCAAAGATAAAGCACATTGATGTTCAGTATCACTTTGTGAGGGATATGATAGAAGACAAAAAGGTCTTGTTGGTAAAGGTGGACACTTTGAAGAATACTGCAAATGCATTGACAAAATCTGTGAGCTCTAAGAATTTCTCTTGGTGCAGAGAAACAATGGGCATTGTAGGGCTAGATAAATGACTAAGCTCTCTTTTGGTCCCCCGTGTAAATAAAACAACAAGTGGAAGAATGTTGGGTTGTGTTATACTCTTTACACGACTAGCCCATGTAGTTAACCAGGGGGTTAGAAGGGGGGCGGAGCCCGCCCTTCATTGTGCCGATTACATAGTGAGGGGAGTCACAAGGGGTTTGAGGGGTGCAGGTATCTCCACTCTATGGGTTCCGGGGCAGCGCTTTGGAAATTTTTTGTTTTGGACCCTATGTTAGGTTGGGCAGACCTACCTATGGTTTTGTGCATGATTTTTCGCACATGGTTTTCGATGCAATGGTTTTCATTCCATGGTTTTGGATGTGATGGTTTTTTGGTCCATGGTATTGGATGCTTCGACATGTATAAATATGTATTGTAACATTGAAAGGAATATAATGAAAAATCAAGCTGGTAGTCCTGGTTTTGGGATCTAGGGAAAAATCTCTGTGTATATGTGTTTTATGTGTTATGCTCTCACATTGTTTATTTTCTATGTTTTAGAATTCATATGTAGGTAATTTCTGTATGGGGTTAAAACCTACATGCTAAACCAAAAAATAAAAAGGATACAATTTCTGCACCCACAACATGGGAATCAAAAGGCTCACAACTCCACCCTCAAAGTAATACCAGGATTCACCTCCTTCCTAGGAAGTCTAGAATCCACTGCCACAGTCAATGCTGCATCCAATGTCCAGCAATACAATCCTGCTCCACTTGTCTTCTCAGTGAACAGTTACTGGCTCATCATTCCAAGGTGCACTCCCAATGTGCATCTAATTCCATCTAGAAATTCTAATGACCAAAACAAATCCATCCTTGGATTTCCCTTCTCTGCTACATAGCCCCTTAGGAAATATGGCCAATCCCTTCCATGCAGTCACTCACCTTCCAAGTTCTGTTGGCACCCCCATATCGGGGTGTCCATCCCTTGGCAAGGCTTCCTCACAATTGAATATACAAAAAACGAGGCATATCCCTGCCTCAAAACCATCATACAGATCATAGCATGCTCATGGAAATCAATAGACACTATTGGGTGCCAGTGTCCCACAATGACCCTACTCCTGAAGTACTATACCAGTATATTGTTGCATGTTCCAATTTATTTTTTTGTTGTTGTCAACTCTTGCAATTGATATCAACCACCCAACCAGGCATGTTCATGCATTCCTGTACCAAGCACATAACTTACATTAGATTTAAAATAAATTGAAACAAATTCATATCATACCTCATTGATGGCTCGTTAATAAGGTACATTTGCAATCATGTTTTCTTCCTATCACAACAAGTCAAACTAGCATATTTTACTAAATCAACATGTATAGAAATATCACATCAGGTTAGCTCAAAACATAACCATCAAAATCATAAATCACATGTAACCATCATTAACTAAAATCATAAATCATGTGCATAATAAAACTGAAATATATTGATACTTATCCTTTAATCAATCCTTATGCATTTGTTCTTTCTATACACGCACGGGACTAATTGCTACACTTGACAACACTTAGTGCCTAATCCTCAATGTGTGCATACACACATAGTGTAAATCACACCCGTACAATCCACACACAACATACAACACCATGAAATACATGCATCCACACCTAACATACAATGCATACACCTACACCCAGTGCACAACACAATACATACATAATTTGATCCGAACATAAAAAAGAACGCAATAACTTACAAATATAATCATAAATACAGAGATGCAGTAGAAAACCACTTCATTTCATTAATAAGATAGCTCGGGTGATGGTAGCTTATCTCTGAGAAGATATGTGGCGGATACATGCCTCTGAACTGTGTTACAATGAGGCTCAAAGGCCTATTTATTATTGAGAAACAATGGAAAACCCTAAACATCAAAAAACCTAACCCTAGGAGATGAAGCGCCAAAATTGTGGGCCCCATTTTAGTTAAATTGGTACATCAACTTCCTAGGGTCGTAACTTTGGCATACGATATTCGTTTGGCTATCATAAAACCTCGTTTCAAAGATCTCAAAGATAAGGCCAAAAAGAAATTAAAAAGCCAACTTGGAATGATTCTAGTCTCTCCATTTTCCTTAAAAATGTTGTTTACGACCTCAAAACGGTTGCAGAATTTTAGGACCTGAAAAACTGCCAAAAATAGTAAATTGTGCTAGATTTAAGGAAATTGAAAAACTAAAAGAGACAATGTTGGGGGTCCGCGTGGAATAGGCAGGTGGCCACCAATATTCACCTAGATCATTCCACCCCCCTTAAGGATAAATGGTCCCCATTACGTTGAGTGCCTCCATGAGATGGGGAAACTTCTGCTGAGCTTGGTCCATGGTGAGCCACTTGCCTTGGTGAAGGAGTTTGCCAACTTTGACAACCTGATATAGTTGGATATTTTTATGGAAAGTGTTATTGATCTATGTATCCATGATCTGATCGGTGGTGGCTTGTTCCATGCAGTCTGGGTTTAGCTCTGTTGGTGTGAGTTGTTCTGCAACATCGGATGTGTGCAGCAATGGTGGAAAGTATGGTCGAAGGTGGTATACATTGAACACTCGATGCAGACCAAGGAATGGTGGAATGCTAAGCTCAAAGGCATTGTCCCCTACAACCTTGGTGATGGTGTAGGACCCATATCGAAGCGAGTGAAGCTTATGGTGGGGTCCAGCGAGGTGCTCCTTCTATAAATGTAGCCAAACTTTGTCACCCCCCTGGAACTTGTGTGGCACTTGATGCTAATTGTGGCACTGCTTGTACTTAACATTGGATCTACCTAATATATCATGGACCTACTGGTGGATGCATTGAATGCACTCAATGAATTTGTTAGCCCTGTCAACTTCAGACTAGAGACCAATCGAATCTGCCTGAGTAGCTGCAAATGGTACGGCCACATCAATGGGACATAATTGTTGAAATCCCATGCCTACTTGAAAGGGGATGTGGTCTGTTGAGCTGTGGAGATCTTTGTTGTAGTTGTGTTGGACATAGGGGAGGCTTTCATCCCATGTGCCTGGATTCTTCCAGTTGTACATGCATAGAATGTGTACGATCATTCTGTTGACAACCTTTGTTTGGGGATGGAAAGCCATGGACTTAGTAAGTTTTGTATCTAGCATCGACCAGATACTTGACCAAAATGCACTCAGGAATCTGTTGTCTCGATCTGAGACAATGGACTATGGGATCCCAAAGTGTACCCATACTCACTTAAACAAGAGCTCAACAGTGGCCCCTATTGTAATACTCTGCTTGCAGGCTACCATGATGGCCATCTTAGAGAATTTGTCGATGACCACGAAAACACAATTGTTGTTGTGCTTAGTAGAAGGAAGGCATGACATGTATCCATGGAGATAGATTCCCAAGGCCGACTAGGAGTAGGTAGAGGAGTATACATGTCTTGTTTCTTGATGGTTGGTTTGGAAATGGCGCAGGCAGTGTAGGATATAATGTACTTCCAAACGTCATGACGAAGTTTCGACCAATTAAAATACTTCTGCAATACCACCATTGTTTTCACTACTCTGAAATATCCAACGACCCAACTGTAGTGCGCCTCCCAAATCATGTTGGAACGCTCTCTTGAAGGAATAAAGATGTGTCCCAAGTGTCATAAGAGTGCATCCTGAAGGTGAAAATTTGGAACTTGCTTCCCTTCCTGGAGTGTCTGGTATGTGCTGCCAAATTATGGATCTCTATTGTAAAGATGTGGCCACCACGATGTCTTGTGTCCATAGGAGTCGAGCACAATGATCAGAACCATGATCGGTGATTGGCTAAGGCAATCAGCGACATTATTGGTGCTGTCATTCTTATACTTAATGTTCAAATGGAACTGTTGTAGAGAGGTGGACCATTTCTGATGGCAATCATTCTGCAACTTCCCTTGTTTCTATATGAACTGTAGAGGTTGGTGGTCTGTGTGGATGATCGTTTCCTTCCCCAAAATGTAATGCTTCCATTGACAGTAGGTGTGCACAATGGAATACATTTCTTTGTCTTAACTGGGGTACTTTCAGATTGTGTCTCACTGTGGTAAGCCACTAAATGCCCATGCTGAGTAAGAACCGCACCAATAGTATAGTCAGAGGCATCTGTCTCAATCTCAAATGGTTGTTGTATATCTGGTAATGTGAGCATTGGTGCAGAATAGAGGCGATTTTTCAACTCAGAGAATGCTTGATGTTGGGTTTCAGACCAAAATAACTTTGCTTTTTCTCCGCCCTTGGCGACTTGACTTAATGGCCAAGTGATATGAGAGAACCCCAACACGAACCTACGGAAGAAGTTGGCAAGACCCAAAAATTTGTGGAGCTCTGTTAGAATGGTTGGAGTCAGCCATTCCCAAATGACTTATATCTTCGATGGGTCCTCACGTACACCTTGCTCATCAGGCCAAAGGTACATTTCTCTAAGTTATCACACAACTAGTGTTGTCACAGGGTTTGAAGGACCTATCAAATATGATGTAGGTGTTCATCCCAACTCTAGCTGAAGATCAATATGTCATCTAAATACGCCACCATGAATGCATTGGTGAAGGGTCACAAGATGTCATGCATTAGTCTCATGAAGATTGCAAGGGAATTCATCAATCCAAACAACATGAACAACCATTCAAAAATGCCCTCCTTGGATTTGAAGGTAGTCTTCCACACATCAGAGGGGCCGATAGGCACCTGGTGATAACTTGACTTCAAGTCAATCTTGCTGAAATATTTGGACCCCTTAAGCTAGTCAAGAAGGTCATCAATCTGTGAGATTGGGTACCTATTCCGGACAGTGATATTTTTCAACATCTGGTAGTCAATATAAAGCCTCCAGGTCAAATCATTCTTTTGTACCAATACAACCAGACTCCCATAGGTTGAAGAGCTTGGCCTGATGTTCCCTTTCTGCAATAGCTCCTAAATCTGCCTCTTGATCTCATCGTTCTCTAGAACAGAGCACTGATAGATCGGCCCATTAGGAAGCAATGCGCCCGGGGTCAGATCGATGGAGTGCTTGAACTAACAGTGTAGAGGTACCACTATACGTGAGGCAACAATGTCCTTGTACTCCTCCAAAACCTTGTCTATATGTTGCTACTATGCAGAGGAGTCCTACTTGGAAGCCGTGGCCACAACCTTCTTATTTCCTTGACGGTGAATCATAAGGAAAAAAATTCCTGGTCTGGGAAATGATCTTACTACATTTCTTTGCAATGATCAAAGAGGTGGTAGTAGGCGAGGCTACCTCTGGTATCCTGTACAACTTGTTGGCCAAGGTAATAATCAAAAAGCGAGGTCCAGACTCATACAACATGTAACTTCCATAAGTATCATTGTCCTAACAATACATAACAAACTTCAAGAGGAGAAACATCACACAGTACCTCATCCATGAAGGGTTTGATGTTGTAGGGAAGGCGACACTGCTGGCTGACGCAAAGGTCTCGTTCTTGGTGATGCCACCCGATGGTGTACAATTGTGGATGTGTTGTAGTCCTTAGGCCCAACTACTTCACGACCTCTGCTGAAATGAGGTTATTTTGGCTCCCGCTGTCAACAATGAACTGTAGCAGAGAAACCTTTACCCACATCTGTGAGTGGAAGATGCATTCCACCCCCTCTGGATCTTTAGGCTTAATCGTTTGGATATTGGTGGTGGCTATGGTGGCACTAGGCTCCACATTAATGATCTTCTTCCCTTTGCCAGTTCCCTTATCAGGTTCTGATTCAGAGTCAGAACATGTGTATGATTCATAGGCCTTCAGCTCAACCACTAGTGACTGCTTGGCCCGACACTCACTTGTATTGTGAGTGGAGCTCTTATTGAACTCACACCATTTTCTTGTGTCCTTCTTTGTCTTCGTCATTTTGTTCTTTTCTTGCGGCTTCAGTGGGTTATCCTAGGTAGCCCCACCTTGGCTTGGTCCTTTTTTATGTGGTTTGGGGGTGCCTTTTCCTTGCTTTGGATTCATAGATCCAAAGTCCTGCTTCTTCTATTTAAAATTTTGCTCAATATTTACAATGTACCGGTACACCGTGCCAAGCAAGAAAATGTACAGGAACTCCATCTTGTCCTGGATGTACTTGTGTAGACAACTATAGTACTTGAGCACCAAATGTTGCTCAGTATCCTTGATACCCAGCTTCATGCAAAGGGTGTGAAAAATATTTGTGAACTCCGACACATTTTGGTACCTTCCCTGTTGTAGCGTGGTCCACTTTATGTATTTATCTTCATATCTCCGACAGGGAAATATTGTTCCTTGATGGTGTCTTGGAAAGAATCCCAAGTGGGTGTGGCTGAAAACAACAAGGGTTCACTCTCATCCTTTTGGTCATAGTATGTTTCCCACCAGTCCTTGAGGTTGGGGCGGATTTGAGAAGTGCAAAAGTAATGTTTTCCTGATTGGAAAAGTGATGAACTCAAAAATATTATTCCAACAGGTTTAACCATTTATCTATGATATTTGCATCTATCAGGCCTTCAAATATGGGAATATTGAAGTTAACTTGTACCTTAAAAGGAGTGGTACCTCCAAAGTGGCTGATGAATGAAGATGCATCGCCTATGGGTAGTCGTCGAAGGATATGGGCAAAGTTATCCATCATTGCGTCCCTCTATCGCTCGAGGGATTCCTTGAGCAACATTTTGAAAGGATCTCTTGCCCCCTCATCTTTATTTTCTTCCGCCATGGGAGGTTGTCAGGTTTTGTGAGGCTGATCTTACAACGGTTCAACCAGATTGAGCCCTAACTCCTTATACCCTAACCTCGTTGGGGACATGCAAAGAAAAATAGAGAAAGATAAGATTTCTCTGATACCACTGATCTGAACTTAAACAGGAACGCAACAACTTACATATATAATCATAAATATAGAGATGCAACAGAAAAGCACTTCATCTCATTAACAGAAAAATGTTGAACTATTCTTACAAAAAGAATGGAAATAAGATAGCTTGGGCGATGGTAGCTTATCTCTGAGAAGAGATGTGGCGGATACATGCCTCTGAAATGTGTTACAATGAAGCTCAAAGGCCTATTTATTATTGAGAAATAATAGAAAACCCTAAACATCCAAAAACCTAACCCTAGGAGATGAAGCACCAAAATTGTGGGCCTCGTTTAGGTAAATTGGTACATCAACTTCCCGGGGCCGTAACATTTGCATAAAATCTCCGTTTGGCTGTCATAATACCTCGTTTCAAAGAACTCAAATAGAAGGTTGAAAATAAACAAGTAGGTCAAATTGGGACTTTTAGGGTCTCTCCCTTTTCCCTAAAAATGTCGTTTACAGCCTTAAAACAACTTCAAAAGTTCTAAAAAACTGAAAGAGATAGTGTTGGGGGTCCACGTGGAATAGGCGAGTGGCCACCAATATCCACTTGGATCATACTCCTACATCTAGTGTACAACATGGCACAACACATATACTTACACAATGTACATCACAAGAAATACATTTGTACATAATGTGAGAGACAAAAAAATGCATACACATACACCCGATATACAACACAACTCAATGTCTACATCCGATGTACAACACCACACAATACATGTACCCACACAGAGCACAACACAATGAATACACATGTCACGATACAGTGACTACACAATGCACATACATAGGACTGCATGCCTGCAGCACAACATATACGACATGCACTCAATCCCACATGTATGTCAGTGCCACATGTACAAATCAGCACTTGCACAATGTGTGCACAACATCACATGTACACACCACCACCTACACAACGTGTACACAACGCCATATGTACACTACACCACTATACAATGTGTACACAATACCACACACACGACATGTACACAACACCACATATACACAGTGCCACATGCAAGACATGTACACAACACCACCTACACACAAAGCCACTTGTACAACATGTACATAACACCACTTGTACAATCATGCACACCAAACCATATGCACATAGAACCATATGTACAACATGCACGTAACACCAAATGTACATAGCACTTCATATCAAAAATGTACATAGCATCATTTGTACACAACACCACATATCTAACATACATAGAGAACCATATGCACACAACGTTGCATATCCATCATGCACGCAATCCAATATGTACATAACACCGTATATCCAACATGTACATAGCACCATCTATACCCATCACTGAATATGAAACATTCATACAACACTGTCTATACTAACACCATGTACATAATATTGCATTAAAATCATGTACACACACTACATATGAAAAATACTGCATGCACACAATCATCACAGATGCAACAAGTACAACATGTACCACATGTGCACAACGATAATACCACACATTTGAAACAACTACCTCTAATAAGCAACCTTGCTTCCAATGTCTTATCCATTCTTGTCCCAACATGACTCGGACCACACTGCTTTCATTTCACTGATGTATCCCTTGGTATAGCCTGTCCACAACATAAACATGATATAATCACATAATATCAACTCATAACCACATGATATTGACCTCATATATTTTTCATGACTACTTTTCCACTCAACTCCTCATAAATCGAGAGCCTCTTCATGTCATTCGCCTGCATAAGCAATCATTTCTTCACAAGAATGATTCCTGATGACCATGTTAGATAGTGACATAGATACATATACATAAACATTTATAATAAAATAATCATGATATTGTCATAGAATGACATACATACATACATACATACATGTATACATATAAAAACATCAGCATAGTCATGATCATAACATAATTACCAGATATTGAGGTCGAGGTTTAAGAGAACTTCCTTTATTCATACAACACATGCACACAATTAAGAATAGTCGTTCCCTATGGGTTTTAACCCCGTACAGAAATTACCCGCATACGAATTCTAAAACACAGAAAATAAACAATGCGAGAGCATATCACATAAAACACAGAAAATAAACAATGCGAGAGCATATCACATAAAACACATATACACAGAGATTTCCCCTGGATCCCAAAATCGGGACTACCAGCTTGATTTTTCATTATATTCCTTTCAATGTTATAATACATATTTACACATGCCGAAGCATCCAATACCATGGACCAAAAACCATCACATCAAATATCATGGACCGAAAACCATCGTGTCCAAAAAACATGTGCAAAAATCATGCACAAAACCATAGGTGGGTCCGCCCAACCTAACATAGGGTCCAAAACCAAAATTTTCTGGGGCGCTACCCTGGACCCCATAAAGTGGGGTTATGGGTACACCTCAAACCCCCTATGACCCCCTCCCCCCGCTACACAATTGGTGCAACGAATGAGGTGGCTCCACCCCACTGTAACCCCCTGGTTAACTACGTGGGATAGTCATGGAAAGAATATAACACAACCCAACATTCTCCCACTTGTTGTTTTCTTTCCACAGGGGGCCACAAGAGAACTTAATCATTTTTCCAGCCTTGCAACACCCATTGTTTCTCTACACCAAGAGAAATTCTTAGAGCTCACAGATTTTGTCAATGCATCTGCAGTGTTCTTTAAAGTGTCCACCTTTACCAGCAACACCTTTTTGTCTTCTATCATATCCCTCACAAAGTGATACTGAACATCAATGTGCTTTGTCTTTGAATGATATGCGGGGTTTTTTGCCAAGAAAATTGCACTTTTGCTATCACAGTCTATCCTTATAGCTCCCTATACTA
>APFE030312242.1:21465-43157 GCA_000404065.3 Pinus taeda
TGTAGTTGATAGTGCCACTACAAATTGTTTCTTACTCATCCAACTGACTACACCTCCAAATAGGTTAAACACATACCCACTTGTAGATCTTCTCTAATCCATATCTCCAGCCCAGTCCGCATCAACAAAGCCATGAATATCCAACACTCTGTCCAATCGTGGTCTTCCTTGATAGCACAAACCATAATCACTAGTGCCATGCAAATACCTAAAAACCCGCTTTACTGTTGTCCAAAGCTCCTTCCCTAGTTTTGACATAAACCTGCTCAATACTCCCACTACATGTGCAATGTCTGGTCTAGTATAGACCATTGCATACATCAGGCTACCGACTGCACTTGCATATGGAACACGGGATATGTCCTCTTCCTCTTCTTGTGTCTTGGGACACTGTTCAGCAGATAACCTCACACCTACAGGAATAGAAACCTTCACCGGTTTACTATCCTACATATTAAACCTCTACAGTATTGTCTCGACATACTTCCTCTGGTTTAACCAAAGCTTCCTCTTTTCCCGATCTCTTTTAATTTCCATGCCCAAAATATAGTTTGCAACACCAAGATCTTTCATGTCGAATTTGGAGGATAATTGGGTCTTCAAATCCTGGATAATTTCTTTTTCATTTCCAACCAGCAACATATCATCCACATACAAGACCAGATAAATAACACGGTCACCAATTAATTTAAAATACACACAGTGATCTGCTTTGCTTCTGGTGAAGCCAATTCCTCGTATAAATGTATCAAATTTCTGATACCACATCCTTGGTGACTGTTTTAACCCATACAGAGACTTCTTTAACTTGCATACCAGTTCTTTCTTACCCTTCACCGCAAAGCCTTCAGGTTGCTTCATGTATATCTCCTCTTGCAGATCCCCGTGAAGAAATTTTGTCTTCACATCCATCTGTTTTACCTCAAAATCAAAGGCAGCAGCAATAGACAAAAGTAATCTAATAGAAGTTACCTTGGCAATAGGAGAAAAAATATCACCAAAATCAATTCCCATCACCTAAGAATAACCTTTGGCTACCAACTAAGCTTTGTATTTCTCCACCTTTCCTTCTGCAGTTGTCTTCTTCTTGAACACCCATCTGCCGCCAATGGGTTTCCTTCCAACTAGCAACTCCACCAGATCCCAAGCATCATTTTTTTGCAAAGATGCCATTTCATCAACCATGGCCTCTTTCCAGAGTTTTCCATCCTCTGAATCTATTTCTTCCTTCAGAGTTCTGGGATCATCATCAGTAATGGATAAAGCATTATTTTAACAAAAAGTAGATGGACTATACCTTTCTGGCTACCTTCTTTCTCGAACTGATCTTCTGACACTCAGAGTTTGAGGCTATTCATCTTCTGATTCCTCCTCTGCTATTGAGTCTGGTTCTTCCTCCTTTGGTTGGAATTCATGTTTAATATCATCTTTTACCTATTTTAACACCACATCTCGGTTGTACACAACCTTCCATGTGACTGGATTCCAAAGCTTATAACCATTTAAACCATCCTTATACCCAATAAAGATGCACTTTTTAGATTTACTATCCAACTTGGTTCGTTTCTCCTTTGGAACATGTACATATGCATCACATCCAAATACCCTCATATGTGAAAGAGATGGTTTCTTACCAGTCCATGCCTCTTATGGAGTCTTATCCTCCAACACTGATGAAGGTGACCTGTTGACCAAGTAACATGTAGTATCCACCACCTCTGCCCAGAATCCCTGTCCTAACCCGGCACCACTGAGCATGTTTCTTTCCCTTTCCATCAATGTCTTGTTCATTCCTTCTGCAACTCCATTTTGCTGAGGTGTATATGGAGTAGTCTTCTGCTGTGCTATACCACACTTCTTACAGAATTCTTAAAATTCCTTGCTGCAAAACTCTCCACCATTATCTTTCCTCAACACCTTTATCTTCTTCACTGTCTGATTTTCCACGAGAGCCTTAAATTCTTTAAACCTGTCAAAGACTTCAGATTTCTTCTTAAGGAAATATATCCATGTATTCCTTGAGAAGTCATCTATAAACGATACATAATACACAGACTTACCCAGTGATGGAACCTTCACAGGTCCAAACCCATCACTGTGTACAAGCTCTAACATCTGCTTCGCTCTCTTACTACTAGAGGGGAAACTTACCTAATTCTACTTCCCATATACACAATTTTCATAGAAATTAAAATGTAGAGAGCTATTACTCATACCTTCTACCATACCTTTACCATGAAGTATTTGAAGGCCCTTCTTTCCAATATGTCCAAACCTTTGATGCCACAACATGGTCTTCTCTCCAGAGACCATTAGATTTTCTACTCCACTTTCAGGAACCACAAAACTATTGCACCCATCAACAATTGTGCTACCTTGTAGCTTATATAGAGTTCCAATCTGAACTCCCCGCATCAATACCAGTGCTCCTCGAACCATCTTGTAGGCATCCTTCTTGAACACTATTTTTACACCTGCATCATCCAACTTGCTTACAGAAATCATATTTCTGGCTAATGCAAGAATATGCAAAACACCCGAAAGTGTTCTAACCCTTCCACCTTGCAACTTCAACTTTACTTTTCCACGACTAACAATTCTAGCCTTTCTATCATCCGCTAAGAAGACATCACCACCATCGTATTTCTCATAATCGCAAAACCACTCTGTATGAGGAGTGAAGTGAAAGGATGCACCTGAGTCAATCAACCATGCCTCATGATCTACATGTGTACTTGAAGAAGCCAAGTACACACCCCCACCTTCATCTGAGGTGGTTTTCGCCTCTGTAGATGGAGCCTCATCAGATCCCTTCCCTTTATCAGGAGCTTTAGATTTACAGTCCCTTTTGTAGTGCCCTTCCTTTCCGCATTTCCAGTACATCACCTTTACAGGTTTTCTTGGAGATTTAGATCTCCCTCTAGATTTAGATATCCCACTCGATGACTTATTCTTGTTTCTATTCTGGGACCGTCCTCGTACAGACAAGGCAACACCATTCTGGCTCTCCATATTTTTCCATCTCATCTCCTCCGTCAACAAGGATGAGACTATTTTATCAAACTACAAGGTAGTTGCATTGCTACCTATTGCAATAACTAGAGTATCCCACGAATCTGGTAGAGAACACAACAATCTGATGCACTTATCTTCATCTGAAATTTTAATATCAATAGATGCTAACTGACTTACCACAATTTAAATGCGTTCAGATTCTCTGTCACAGAGTCTCCATATTTCATCCTCAGGTTATACAAATTTTTCCACAAGAAGAGTTTATTCACCAGAGACTTAGATTGGTACAAAGTCCCTAACTTGTCCCACAAATCCTTCACCATAGCTTCCCCTGATACATTCAACAATACTGAATCTAAGACACACAATCGTATTGTGCTCTTTTCCTTCCGAACCAACTTCTTCCATTCTTCATTGGACGCTCCCGTTGGTTTAGTACTTGGATCTACCACGATCCACTATCTTTATCCATCAACAAATCCTGCATCTTGAATTTCCACAACTCAAAACTTTAACTATTAAATTTCTCGATCTCTATCTTTCCACTACTCGCCATCTTCTTTCACCACCAGAATCGATCTCGTAGATCTCCCACTGAACAAGGTCTACCACAGGCTTGAGCGAAACCCCTCAATAACAAAGGCGTCACCTTGAAGCCAAAACAACTTTGATACCAAATGTAGGTTTTAAACCTATACAGAAATTACCTGCATACGAATTATAAAACATAGAAAATAAACAATACGAGAGCATAACACATAAAACACATATACACAGAGATTTCCCCTGGATCCCAAAACTAGGACTACTAGCTTGATTTTTCATTATATTCCTTTCAATGTTATAATACATATTTATACATGCCGAATCATCCAATACCATTTACCGAAAACCATTGTGTCCAGAAAACATGTGCGAAAATCACGCACAAAACCATAGGTGGGTCTGCCCAACCTAACATAGGGGCCAAAGCCAAAATTTTCCGAGGCACTACCCTGAACCCCATAAAGTGGGGTTACGGGTACACCTCAAACCTCCTGTGACCCCCCATCCTCCCCCCGCTACAAAATCAGTGCAATGAAGGGGGATCTGCCCCCCTCTAACCCCAGGTTAACTATGTGGGCTAGTCATGGAAAGAATATAACACAACCCAACATTCCCAACATAGCCAAGGCTTCTCACACATGAGATCCATTTACCTTACCTTTTCGGCTACCTTTCTCGTGACTTTAGCTACCATTGTCCATTTACCACAATGGGCCCAACTAGCCCATCTGACTATCATAGTCTTACCTTTCGATGTGCTTACTCGAGCTTAATCTATGTCTTACATTATATGTTGAGTACCACACATCTCACCCCAAGCTCCATCAACTTTCTTGTTTCCCAACCAATTCCCAAGACTCAAAACATAAAAGGTAAGAACAAAAACAAGACCATGAAAACCAAAATCAATACAACACCGCAACAAAGTGGCATATCTATGTACCAGATAGATGAAAAATTGCAAATCAAGCACAACAATCGCAAAATGCCAAAGCACAAGACTTACAGCAGACACCATGACTCAATCCCCATGGTTCCCAAGGAAAGCTCAACCTGAGCCTTCTTCAATATTTCATGGAAACTTGTTTTCCATGCAATCCCCTACATCATATCACCATAAACACATAAATGTCAGGGCATAAATAAACATAACAATACACCAAATACCTCATCTTGTTGTGCTAATCATGTTTCTTGCAACTGAACACATCCATGCCTATCTCAAGGGACTCCAAGGGACTTTGACAAATCCACATGTAACTAAAGACTAGCTAATATACTTTTGAAGTACATGTTCATGAATATAGCATGTTTCCACATAATGTTAGACAAATCAAGCTTAAGAATACTTCCTGCATGCAAAGCACTCATTCATTCGGAATTAGTGTTTCCAATTATAGCCAAAGGAATTCTTGTCGAATTCCTTTCCTTTACATTTTTACCTTGCTACAATCGAGGCTTACTATGTACTGTCACATCACCCAACTATTAGTTATGTAAACACATCAATTGTTACCTTGTCACACTAATACCAAGCATGTTTCCTACAACTCTTCACACATGTCAACCACACGTTCCAAATATCAAGACAATCGTATCTATCAATTTGAAATAAACCTTTACCAAGACTAACAATCATGTCATAGTCCATAGTCAATTCATAGTCATTAGACATAATGCTACAACTTGTCAACTACATTCAAGTACATATCAATTGTCTCAACACCTATGTGTTAGTACAATCATCTTAAAGCAAGATCATTGGAATGCATACTCATATTATGAAATTCATAAAACATTCAACCAACTTGCAAACATACCTGTTAAATAAATCAACTAGAAAACATAATCAAACAGTCAACTACCAAATATACGACATAAGAAAATTCATACCTTAATGTATCTCAAGGGAAGTGATCTTGTTTTCACAACCAATACAGGTTAGCATGATACAACTTCACAACATATCAAGTCACATAAATCATGATATCCATAACAATAACTAACTAACTAACATGTTCACATCATAATCTCATAAGTGTTTTTCTTTCATGCATAACAATCACATATGTACAACTAGTCTAGATTAGTACGACACCATATCAAAATATGTCGGATCATACCTGAATATCACAACCATAACTACCTGCATAGGTCAAACCAAGCTAATAGAATACATATAACATCAAGATCTTCAATGCAATGAACATAACCATCACGCATATGACCAATCCAAGTTACAACATCAAGATCTCAATCAAAGAACCCTAATCATCAAGTTAATAGCATATAACAACAATAAGTTATATATCATGCTCATCAATAACATATAACCTAATCATCAAGTTACTAGCATATAACAACAACAGGTTAACCTAACATGCTCATTAGCAACATATAACATAATCATCAGGCTATCTAATATAAAACAACAATAGCAATGCATGCAACTAAAGGTTACTATCATTCTTGACTATTGGACACATGTGCATATAACTACACTAATCAACTAACATCTATCATGAAAGTAACCATAACATCAAAATGCATTTACATAAACCTAATGTATATAACCCTAATGCATATAACAATCCTTAACCTACATACCTGCATGACCAACATACAAACATGTATGACGACATGTTTCCTCGAGGTCCAATGCTACAACTTCACTTTGATGATCTACATCTCCCACTCTATGACATTCAACGCATTAGCATCATAACATACCAATAGCACCATGATGACATAAATTTCATACCATAACTTCACAAGGCATGTTTTACCTATTATTCATGCATAACTATAACCAAGAGCATACATGCATAACGACTGCATATAGACATATAAAACATGAGTACAAAACAATATACATGTCCTTCTAGCTAGATTCCAGTCATCAATGCATGACCATATTAACTACACAAACCATGACTTCATGCATGACAACAAAAACCACATCACACCATTGTACACATTTCCCCATGCAACCATTAACATGCATAGTCAACTAGACATACGTATGAACGCATGTAGTTGAGCATAAGCAATCAATTCTTGTAACCAAACTACAAGACTAATACATGTAATCAAAACATTCAAGAATGTAACCCAACATACAGGGATGTAAGTAGGTGACATAAAATCAACATGTAAGTGACATATAACCATATGCAACTAGTTATATACTCATGACAAATGCATTCCACCAAATCAACATCAATTTCTCCTTGATAACCATACTACAACCATAATCAACATTATGTAATGCAACAAGCAGGTGGAATGCAAGTGTAAGAGGCACACATGCAACTGACATGCATGCATGACCAACACACACCGCTCATCTAGTCTGAGAGTTGAACCATGCTTTTATATCACTCTGTAACACCCTCATCCCACATCCACCCAAGTAACCATGCCAACTGGGGTAAACATCAGAAGAGAGGCTACTATGATTAGATTCGAACTCCTATGTGACCTTAAGGAAGTGGAATTGATGGAACATCATACATAGTCATCCAACATCATCAACATAACCCTCAGGAAACAGGTCATCCACTCAGACATCCTATCCCTAGGTCCCACTACTGTTCTGGACCTCTTAGGCCATATTTTCTCTCATGGTATGGGAAAGGGAGCGACCATTAACCTAAAGTTTCTCTCACAGGCTTGCTTGCCAACGAACCAAGACCAAAATTGCCAGTTCTGTGATATCAACTCAGGGATTTAAGCCACTTTTTCAAGTCCAGAGCCCAAGCCACTACCCAAAATGGAGTGGCAGCTTGAAACCAATAAAATTACAAGGAAACAATGATACAAAAGAAATATGTTGAACAAGACCATAACCAGACCCCTACTGGTCATGACGACATTTCTTCAAACATATCATCAACATGTAACCTCTAGGTGTAAACAACATAATTAAGTGTAGGGATCTCATACTTATCTGAGAATCGCTATGAACCATTGTTCCCTCATGTCATTTGTTGTATTATCATTTATTAGGTCATATACACATTATCCATTCGTGTACAATTAAAAACATGAAGAGATCCATATATAGTTGTTTTCATAAAATATGCATATAACCATCATAATAGGATCATAGTTATCATAAACATATCATCCATAAAAACCCGCATATACATCAATACATTTACACATGAAAATCAAGGGAATGAATTTCTCATTAATGAATGTAATGAACCAACTGGAGATGGGACTACCACATTCCATCTGACCATAGATTGACTGAGCCAAGTCTCTCTTCAACCAATCACCCCCCTGCCATATTCCAAGCATGAATGTGGGACTAATAGAACACACCAAAAATTCCAATCAGCATGGATTCCACAGGGGTTCTCCGCCTACACCGTGAGGAATTTGAGTGCCTCCTAGTCTCTCAAGATTTACCATGCATCCACAATCTGATCCAGGTATCACTAGGCCCTACACAGAGACATACTATCCAAGCTTTATTGTGCATCCCATCCTGGGATCACTAGGCCCAACAAAGAGAAATAAACCTCTTAGCTTTACCGTATATCCCACCATTCACTGGAAAGGATTCTTAGGCTCACTGAGGCACACAATCTAGCTTTACCGCAACCCACAGTCTGATTCAAGGGTTACTAGGCTAGTGACTTCATGATCCTCATTCTAGTACAAGAACCACTTATACCATGTGTTTTTCAATTCAAAGATCCACCCCGCTCAGCTTTATTTCCAATCTAGTCATCCCACATAAACCAAGTGAGAGAACCCATCTAATCAAAGCTATCAAGAAATGCCAAGACTATGCTGAAAATACTATCACACCTGGAAAAACCCATGCCATGGTAAAAAAGAAAAACATGTAATCCCATGCATGCCAAATCTAGCAAGGAAAATACACATGCAATTCGATACCTGTAATGAAGCCTGATGTAGTTGTTTGATCCTACCTTTCCCTTTTTTATCTTTGCTTTCTCTTTCCTTTCTTGCTCCAATTCCAAAGTGCTCCAAGAAAATCTAAGTATCGAAGAGAGAGAGAGAGAGAGAGAGAGAGAGAGAGTAATGAGAGAGATCCAAAACTCAACTGATTAAGCCTTTCCCACTAGTCCTTAGAAGCATTTTTATCAATGAGGCTTCCATTTTCTTCATTTTCCATTATTTTCCTTCATTTTCATCCTCACATGCAACATGTGACCTTTCATCTTCCTTTTCTCCTAATTTCCTTTATTTTCATAAATAAAATGCCAATAAATGGCTCATGCCTTTCCAAATCCTTATCATTTCCTTTGCCAATTTCCTTAGCTATAAACAACCAAATGAAAACCCCCTAGGATGTCTTTCCCAACCTTCAGCTTGGAATATGTGTCCCATCAACTGTGGTTATTATTATTTATTTTTTACATTGAATTTCACCATGGTTGTTACAATAATGGATTGGTCAGTGCCTGAAAATTCTCATGAGGTGCATAGCTTCATGGGGCTAGTATGTTATTATTGAATATTCGTGGAAATGTTTTTGAATATTGTGAAACCCATCACCACATTACAAGAGGGGGGGATTAATCATGAATGGACAAATTAATGTGATATTTCATTCACCCAACTAAATAGATTACTAACCATTGCACTGATCCTTCGAGTGTATGATATGGAGAAGGAATTCATAGTATGTACATATGCTTCGAAGCAAGGATTGGGAACACTACTAATGCGAGAAGGTGACATAATGTCATATGCACCTAAGAATTTGAAGAATCATAAAGAGTTATATGCTATGGCATAGAATTAGCACTAGTGATGGTAGCTTTGAAACTATGGAGACACTACCTTGTTGGAAGAAGATTTGAGTTAAAAATTGATCATGAGATCCTAAAGAATATCTTCACTCAAAGAGATTTGAATGTTAAGCAGAGGAGGTGGAGTGAATTCATGAGTGAGTATGATTTTGGGATTTGAACATTAAGGAAAAGGAGAATGTGGTGGTTGATGCACTAAGAAGGAGGTCACATACCTTATCCCAGGTAACTTTGAGGGAGTGTGTGTCAGAAAAACTCTTTGAACATAGTTGGTATTTGAAGGTCACATCTGTAACAACCCCAATTAAAAATCCACATAATAAAGTTAACAAATGCAAAAAATAAGACCAAGGTCATGGGACATGTATTCCAAGCTGAATGTTGAGCAAAAACATAGTGACGGGGATAACTTGTGATTAATAAATGGATATGGAAATTGGAAAAGGAAATGGAAAAGGAAAAGAGGCATCAATTGGATTTTTTTTATGAAAATAATGGAAAATATGAGAAAAGGAAGGTGAAAGGTCACATAATTTCATGTGAGGAAATTGAAGGAAAAATAGAGGAAAATGACGAAAATAGAGGCGTTAATGATAAAAGTACTTATGTGGATCAATTCACAACCTTTTGTCAATTTTATCTTGGAGCCTCTTCTATTCTCTCTCTCATACTCTTGGACACTTAGAGTTTTATTGGAGCAATCTTGGAGGATTGTGGCATACTTATGATTTGGAGAAGGAATGTAAAGGAAAAGTAGGAAAGCACAAGAGGACAGTGGGATCAGCGGCTATAGTCGGTTTTCTTTGTAGGTACCAAGTTGCATGTATGATTTCCTTTCTATTTTTAGCATGCATGGTATATGCATGTGCTTTTTTGGTTATGATATGTCATTAGTATGAATGTTACCTAGATTGACAGTGGTTTTTCCTAGCCTTTTCATTTCCTCAAGATCCAAGGTGTTGTGGTTTTCCCAATTATTTTTTTTGTTAGTACTCATGTTCCTTATGTTTGTGGCTTGATTTATTAGTTCTTGGAGCATTGGTTGGACAAAGGCTCTGGAAGCCCTAGAATAGCTTGGGTTGAGTTACTAGTCCTGGAAGCCTTGGTTGGACAAACGCTTTGGAGCCCTTGGTGGGTTGAGTTACTAGTCCTAGAGCCTTGGTTAGATAAATTCTTTGGAGCCCTGTGACAACTCTGGGTTGAATTACTAGTCCTAGAGCTGGGTTGGAATAAAATCACTGGATCCCTGAACAACTTGGCTAGAGACCAACCTGTGATGTTAGTGATGTCCAAATGTAAGGTGGAACCACTAGTTGAGGGTTGAGGTGGTTTGGACTCTGGAAGCCCTAGTTTGGTTTTGGTTGGTTTATTCCATGAGATCCCACATTCATGCTTGGAATATGGCGTGGGGGTTATTAGATGAAAGAGAGATTTAGTTTAGCCCAATCTATGGCCAGGTGGTACGTGGAAGTACCTGACTTGGTTGGTATTTCATATGTTAATAAGAGCTCATTTTCTCTTATGAATCATGAGCATTTACACTTGTAATTATGTGGCTTTAATGGTTGTTCCTATTGAGAAATCAATGCAAGTAGATTAGATTTTGATTCCTCTTACTTGATAATTACTTTTGAGTTATGTTTGATTCTTTTACTTGTTTATTATCTTATCTTTCATCAAGAAATTACCATATTATATGTGTATGAAGATCAAAAAAGCACAAGACACAAAATGTAGGCACTATGCCAGGGAAAAACCTCCCTCGAGGGGAAAACCAAGTCAAAAATTATCTTCCTTCAATAGTATTATTTGATACTCTTCAACCTAGACAAATACCAAACCTAAAGTCCACACCAATTCAACCTTCCAAGATCTTCAACCCCTTTGCAGAAACACTTCCATGTCAGCAAATTCGAAGCAACGTACGGCATCAGGCAACAACTGGAAGTAGCAACACTTAAAATACTCTGATCTCACAAACTAGGCCAAGAAATAGAGAGAGAGTAGAACCAAAACATTGATTTATTCCTTCTCCTTAGACTTGACCCTACTCGCACTTCCTTTAGGCTTCTTCTACCCACTTCCCACTTCTCTAGCTTCCTTATAGATATCAAACTAGCTTGAGATGAGATGCTCCAAATGAATTCAACTTCCTTCTATTTATAGGCTCCAAGTTAGGTCGAATTGGTGTCCTTAGGCTGACTTGATCTCCTTTAGACTTGGTGTCAAGGTTACGTAAATTAAAATTGACTCAATAATAAACCTTTTTACATGATTCAAAAACCCAAGAAGGGTCTCTTTAAATGTACAATGACTCTATTGATTCAATATTAATCCTAGGAGTCCACAATGGGGACTTTAATAAGTCATTTATACAATAATAAAAATTATTTTATTTATTCTTTTGACAAATACATTACATGATGACTCAAATACATTAAGGAAGACCAAACCTACTTACGTTTCTCAACAGTTCCATCATTGATATTTCTCTGGTTATGTGTTGGTTATAAGCATGGTTTTATGACAGACTTGAGTTATGGCTCTCATCATATTTTGGTTAGTAAATGAAAGTTTAATGAATGCATTACCTAATAGATGATATTACAACAATTGTGAGAGGGAATCAGACCTTCTTGACAATTCTCAGATAAGTATGAGACCCCTATGTTCAGACGTGTATTTATGACATGTTCATGATGTGTTTGATGAAATGGTTGTCATGGGGAGGATGGGTCAGGTTAAGTCTTTGATCAAGTTTTGAATTAAAGGCTTTGTGTCAATTATCATTTCTGAGAGTTTCATCAAGTTTTTGGCAGAGGTTTGGATCTTATCCTTGGAAAAGTGGCTCATATATTAGGGTCGTTGACATAGAACTAAGTAATTTAGTCTACATTCACTGGGAAGTAGGCTTATGGGAATGACTGAAGGGTTACACTCATTGGATTTCCTTCTCATGGGAGCGACTGGGAGTCCATATCAATAAAAATTCAAGTAACTCAAGGATTGGGCACCTAGAGTGGTTGGTTAGCTCCTAGGGGTCCTCATGTTCCTAAGGGTGGTCGGTAAAGTTTTAATCTATTGATTTCATTTCCTTAACTATACCTAGGATGTTAATTCATATCATAGTAAATCTCTATCACATATTTACCCTGGTGAGCCAATGAACTTGGGTAAGTGTGGGAGGAGGGTGTTACAAGGTGGTATAAGAGCTCCCAGGTTCAAAACTTGGACAACATGGGTGAAATGTGTTTGTCATGCATGAATGTAGGTTGCATATGTGTTTTTTATGCATGTCAATGTATATATGTTTGTTACACATGTAGTCTTATGGTTCTCGTTATGATTGTCATGTATGAGGTCATTGTATGAAGTTGGTTTTTTCATGCATGATTTTGGCATATTGATATGGTTATGTGTATATACATGTATCATGCCAATATGGACTGATTTTGTAGACGAGATAGCCTCCCTTGAACTTCACTGAGGTACGTTTGATTATGCCTATGTTTGGTTTATCTAACATAGTATGTTTACAAGAAGAAGATCAAGATGAATAGAAAAATGGTGGACTACAATTCACGTGATTCTCCCTACAAATCAGTTGAGTAGCATAGTGATGAGTAATCCCCTCACATAGTATATACATTGAGAAGTTTGAATGTATAAATAAGGAGTTGCAGAGCGGATAATGGTGAGATCATTTAGTCATAGGAAAGACTTATTAGGGCATAAGAGAAACAAGAAAAGGTTAATGCAATGATTCTTTAGATTCTGTTAGATTCGTAAAGACATGGACTGCTTAGGATCAGTCATGGATAGGAGGAAATGACAAATGGTGCATATGGAAGTAGGTCTCGATCAAGACACTGGTTGGATAGAGAGGATATAGTTATAGATGACATATTTCTAGATACATCTAATCAGAGGGCAGTGATCATGGGTTCTATACTATTTCTAGTTCAGAGGGACAATATGGTCATTACCATCACCATCCATATAGGATGAGTGAGAAGTAGTACTTTCCATAGGAATTCAACAAATCAAAACCACTTATATTTGACTGAGAAATGAAGAAGTGAAGTGTATCTTTAGTGTCACACTTGGAATAATTTGTCATAATGTTGTCGCATTGAGGAAGAAACAAAATCATGTGTTTTGAGTGTTATGTGTTGTGTCTTCAGGAGAACTAAGTGTGTTATCATGTTCAATTCTTTCTTTTATTCAACTTTATCTCATTGATCCAACACTTAGTCAAAACTTGGAAAACCCCCCGACCGAGCCTCTCAACCTCATTTAACCCTCCTGGAATGTGCACTAAACAGTATCAGTCCTTAAGTAGCGACCTTACCTCTTAGCACTACGCAATGTGCAGTTTCTGCCTCCCATAACTACACATTTCCTAATCTTAGTGCACAATCTTAGCCCCTAAGCTATAGAATTGTGCAATCCTTTCCTCCAGCCAACCTTCTCTTCACACTGCGTAGTATCAAGCATCAAGCCTCAACCTTGAGCTCTTGAAATTCATAATTGTGAAATAACTTGGCCTTTTTCACTCTAGAAATTTGCATTGGGCAACTTCAAGCCTCAAGCTTGAGGCCTTAAACCCCTCAACTACACAATATCCCAACCTGTTCTCCTATCTTAACTACGCATTAGGGAACTTCAAGCCTCAAGATTGACCTCTTGGGTTCCTCAAGTGTGAAATATCTTAGACCGTCCCTTCAAAGTTGTGCAATGTGTAGTCTCAAGCCTCAGGCCTCCAACTTGAGCCCTTGAGTCACTTAACTATGCAGTCCCTCTATCCAGGCTTCCAGAACCACACATTACACAATATCAAGGCTCAAGCCTCCAGCCTGAGTCCCTAAGTCCCTCAACTGTGCAATCCTTTTGACCCTGGCCATCCTGAACTGCACATTGTGCAGTGTTAAGCCTCAATCCTAGACCTTGGCCTCTAGAACTATGTAATCACTTATTCAGTCACTCAACCAGTCATCAGTTTAATCCCTAACAAGGGATTTAATGAGTCATCTTAGGCTAGTGGTTTATTGGACTGATCGTCTTGTCATGAGTGGATCACAGTGGCAGGTATTGTATTATGTCATGACAATATGATGATGACGGAGATGGAGAAGGAGACCATACTAGAAGACACCTATGGAACTGAAGAAGACTAGATGATCATTAGGTGAGAAGACAAAGGAACATAAAATTACCATAGAAAATAGATAATCAAGATCTCGTTGAAGACTCCTTGTCTTCAATTCATGAGGAGGAGGTAGAAGAAGAACATGCATTAGCTCTTAATAAGACTCAAAAATAACAATAGCAAATATTGACTTGACATTTACATGTCGTCACGTAGTCCATGTCATCAGTTTCATGTCATGCCATGTCATGAGTCATCATGTGCCACATCATTTGCGTATTATGTAAATTCTATATTGGAAAATGTAATGTAAAGTGGAATTTCAGGAGTCATTCATGTAATGTGAAAAGTCATGTGGGAGTCGAAAGGTCATAGAGAAGTCAAACAGTCATGAGGGTAGTCCAAGAGTCACAAGGGAGGTGAATGATCATCACATGTGTCATATATAAACCCTCATTGGTCATGAAAAAGGAATTTTCACCTTGGCTCCTCCTGTCAGGCATTAGAGAAGAATATAGTTGTTTTGGAGGAGCGAATGACTGCTCTAATGCTCTACCTTTGGGGCTAGTGGTGTTCATTTTCTTGATGTATCTTGGAATTTTTACTTAATTTAGAAGTTCGTTGAGCCAACATGTTTTCATTGATATGTTGTGAATATTGTAAGACTAATATTTAAATGTTTGTGATGTATGTTGTTTTCATATGTACTACGTAAATTGAACTATTTTGTTGGATTTGGTACTTATCTTGTTGAGGGTGTGTTTTATTTTCTTTAACAATCGTTTCTTCCTCGTGAACTATTTCGTTGGTTGATCAATGATTCATTCATATGTATATGCTTGTGTGCATTTTCTAGATTAGTACTATTACTTGTCTTTAAAGGACCCACATTTCTCTTCCCTTTCATTTGAAATACCTTGATACTTTCTGCAATTGAACATTTCACAAGGCATACTCACTTGATGATCTAAAAATACTTGTGTATTACCCTCTTGTGTTGAACTTTGTAACCAAGGAAAATATACAAAGATATATGGTAGTCAGACTGATACTTTGGATGGGGCTCCCACTCTAAATGGTGTAAGGTCTAATTGGGACTTCATATTAGGGAGACCCCCTTGGTTGATGAATTTCTAGCACCGTCAATAAAATGGTGCTAGAAGGAGGGCCAAATCATACTTTTGAGGTGTTTATCTAACTTGTCCTCTGGTGAAATTTCAATCCCCGGTGAGTCTCTCTATGACTTGTCTCAACTCAAGTTTTATGGTTAAGGTGATACATCCATTGCTGAGTATGCATCTCTTTTTCTTAAGTTATGTGAATACTATGAAATTGATTGTGAAGATGTGGCTTATATTCTCTTCTGCCTCACCCTTTAATGTTGAGTTAGTCAATGGTGTCACACTTTACCACGTGCTTCTGTTCATTCTCTTGAACACCTCATCAAGGAGATTCATTTAGAATTTGATAGGTATGATTACCAAGATGTTTATAAAAGATTCAATCAGCTTATGGTGAAGCCTAATAAATCAAATGGAGTTATGTCAATGTATTCAATGATGAATGCCCAAGTGAGTCATCTAATATTTTTGTTTCTCAACAAGATTCTGTCTCGAAAGGTTTAGATATCAAATATGTTTTGGTCAAAGAAGTTTCACTTATGAACAATTCTTCCTCTTCCCTTCCCTATCCCTTGTGCTCTATTGTTTGTGATGCACCAACTTGTGATGAAGATATTCCATGCTCTTCAAGTTATTCATTTTATGATTTAACTTATAAATTTACACAATTTAGTGAAATTATCAATGAGGAAGAAGAAAGCAATGAAATTACAGAGCATCCATTCCATTCCTAATGGTTTGAGTAATCTATTTGTTGAAGTTGTAAAATTTGATCAAACCAATGATGTAGATAGTTTCCATCTAGATAGTGTTGATCTAGTTGACTTAACCAATAGAAGGTGTCCATGTGCAATTTGTGGTCTGACATAGTTCAAAAAATATTGTTACTTGTCTTTTCAAATTTCTGGAACTTTTCAGAAAGTCAAGACACTTCAACTATCATTAATTGTTATGTAAGGTTCTCGCGATCCTGGTGAAATTCCTTAATCATGTTAGATTTTGATTTTCTAAAAAATACTTCAATTTGTATTGTTTTGTTGGATGCAAACTCATTCTTGATGTATTTCAGGATTTCTGATTACAATTTTCTTATTTCTCAAGATCAAGTTTCATATCATACTATTGTAGTGAATTTAACCCCATGCAAATCTCTTATATCAAATTTGGCTTTAGAGTGTATACCTTTTCTGAATATGCAAAATTGTGAAGTTGATCGATTTGAAGATTATCTTTGGTTTAAGAATTCATATATGTTGAGTGTTATAGTGAATAATCAGCTCCTATTCTTTCTTGTGAATGTATTCATGACACCAAAAATAATCTTGAGTGTTAGCAAGTGCTTGTTGAATCAAGTTCCTCTTTTTCATCCATTACATCCTGACTAGTTTTGTATATTTTTTATACTAGCATTTCTTCTCACTTATTTCAATTATTATGATGCTTATACAGTTCATCACTAGTTATGGGAAGATTATTTGTCGCATTCTTCATGTGTGGAAGTTGGTTCTATTGTTTAGAGCATTCATGGAAGTGTTCAGATTGATTTGTCCTTGTTAATTACAAATTGGGAATTTGATGCTTTAATTAGCCCATTTGATCATGATTTTGTCTCTGATGAATGTCATTTAACTTATCATTTTCATGTCAACACATCCAATGACAATTGTCTTACATATTTTCATATTTACGATTTATCATCTCAATATCTAGATACTAGCCAAGCAGTTGAGGAGCTTCAACCTTCGTTGATGATTATGTCAGGGCCTCACTATCTTGATGTGTCAGGTGAATATGATTAGATCCATTTTCCCTAACAAGATTCTCACACTGAACCTATGCTCTTAATTGGAAATTCATCTTTTAAAATATTCCAAGGTTCTCAAGAGGACTCTTTCAAATTTTACGACCTAATTGTTGAATGGATGGAGCAATCCTACATGGCAAGCTCTGTCGCAAATAACAAGTTTTTATCTATCCTCATGTTTGCTAAGAAGGAAAATGCAGATGAAGATATGTTCACAAGAATATTTTGAGGTTTTTTTAATTATGGTCTTCATTGAAAAGGTAAGAATGTGAATTGGTTAGAAATAGTATTTGTGACACATCGTTTTTCCTACATGCAAGAGACCTTCTATTTGTTGTGCAAGTTATTCAACCTCTTATATTTTCTCTTGCATATTACTTTATATTAGTTTTAATCGATCATATATTTGTGATTGTAGGATGGGAACAACTACAGTGGATTCACTAGAAAGTTCATTACACCTGACCTAGACCTTCTAGCTTCTTAGGTTAGGAGTAGGTCTAGCTGCATTTTACTTTCCCCTCTTGCACTCATGTTTCAATTGTTATCCTTAGTCTTTCTTGTGTTTTCTTACTTTTGTTGTTTTATCCTCCTTTTTCTTGTGCTTTGATTTTTATTTCTTATTTTCTCATGTCTTTTCCTTTTTTTTTGTTAATGAGACTTTGCATGAAGGGTGTTCCATTTGGGCTCGAAGAAAATGTGGCAGAATAGAAAAGGCCTTTGTGACACTGCAACATTTGGCTAACCATCAGGCATTCTTCCTCATCTTGGATAACATTTGTTTGATGATGTTTTGATTGAAAATATTATCCTTGAGTGAGGAAATCTCTGTGCCAAACCATGATATATGTGTCTAATCTGGAAACCTCATGCCCACACATGATTCTTTATGTTGTGGTGTTATCCACGCTTATCGAGTAAAGTAGAGGAGGACAAGGGGGAAATCAAAATAAGCAAAACAATATCGAAGGTCTTACATATGATTATTTGAAGGAAAAACCTATTCTTCTCTCAATAATTCAGGATCCCTATTCTTCCCATGAAATTAATAATTTCTGATGCACAGGCCTATGAAATAAATAAATAAGGGTGAAAGAAGAGAAAGGCTTCATGCACAGGGAGGTGAAGCAAGAAACTCCATCGAGGTACTGTCCAAGCATGCTGGCAACAGAGAAATGTTTGTGTTCCTAAAGTGAATTTTCGAGTACTGTCCAGTCCTCCTGGTAGCAGAGCAACACCATAGATACAAGACTATACTCTAAAAATCTAAAGCTTGCAAACTACATTACCCTTTCCTGTTTTGAAACATTATGATATTGTTAGTCATATGTTTGTGTGGAATATAGAAGGAATGAAGGTGACTCTGTGTACATATGGACTGAGTGGGTAATATTGAGTAATCTTAATGATGAATCAATATTCCCTGAAGAACTAGACTATGCACAAATAATTTACCAAGGCAGAGAAGCTGGAGTTCTACTAGTGTGCCGCCAAGTGTTGTCGATGTGAAAAACACCCTCCAAAATTTTTCAATGGGTATTCCTTGTGTTAATGAGTTTTCCTTGTCATGTAAACATGTATTACATGCATTTCCAAAGTTTCAAACATTGTCACACAGGTATCATCACTATTGTCGCAAAGTGTATATTTAGTGTCGCACTTGGAGTGAGTTGTCGCAATGTTGTCACATTGAGGAAAATACGTTGTTCATGTGTTCTAAGAGTTTCATGTTGTGTCTTAGAGAGAAATAAGTGTGTAATTATGTTCAAGTCTTGATTTTGTTCAACATTCTCTCACTTATCCAACACTTATTCAAAACTGGGAAAACTCCCCATCAGGCCTCTCAACCTCATTCAACCCTCATGGATTGCGCTTTGTGCAATATCATTCCTCAAGAAACATCCATCTTGCCTCTTGGTATTCCTCCCCAAATTGTGCATTGTGCAATCTCAGTGCTCAAGTCTAGCCCTTGAGCTCCATAACTATGCAATCCTTTCCTTCGACCAGCCTTCTCTACACACTACACAGCCTCAAGCATCAAGCCTCAACCTTGAACTCTTGAACTGCGTAACAACGCAATCACTATGCCTCTCTCACTTTAGAAATGTGCATTAGGAAACTTCAAGCCTCAAGATTGACCTCTTTTTCCCTCAACTATGCAATCTCTTAGCCCAGGTCTTTAGAACTATGCACTATGCAATCTCAAGCCTCAAGCCTCTAGCTTTATCCCTAGAGTCCCTCAACTATGTAGTCTCAAGCCTCAAGCCTCCATCTTGATCCCTAGAGTCCCTCAACTGTGCAACCCATCTACCTAGGCCTCCAGAACTATGCATTGTGTAGTCTCAAGGCTCAAGCATGTAGCTTGAGTCCTTGAGTCCCTCAAATTCACAATCCTTTTGACACTAGCCATCCTCAACTGCACATTTTGTACTCTCAAGCCTCAATCCCAGACTTTGGCTCTGGAACTACACAATCCCTTAGTCAGACACTCAACCAGTCACTAGTTCCATCCCTAACAAGTGATTTCATGAGCCCTCTTAGGCTAGGTATTTATCGGACTGATGTCATCTTGTCATGAGTGGATCATAGTCTCAAGTATTCTATTATGTCATGACAGGATGATGATGAAATAGATGAAGAAGGAGACCATGTTATAAGACACCTATGGGGATGAAAAAGAACAGATGATCATCAGGCGAGAAGACGAAGGAACACCAGATTACAATAGACGATAGATGATCAAGATCACATTAAGGACTCCTTATATTCAAGTCATGAGGAGGAGGAAGAAGAACATGCACTATCTCTCAAGAAGACTCAAAGATAACAACAACAAAGAGTGACTTTACATTCCATGTCATCACATAGTCCATGTCGTCAGTGCCATGTCATGTCATGTCATGATTGATCATGTGCCACATCATTTTTGTATTATGTAAATTTTATATTGGAAAATGTAATGTAAAGTGGAACTCCAAGAGTCATCCATGTAATGTGAAAAGTCATGTGGGAGTCAAAAGGTCATAGAGAAGTTAAACAATCATAAGGGTAGTCCAAGAGTCACAAGGGAGATGAATGATCACCAATTTCTTCATATATACACCCTCATTGTTCATGCAAAAGGAATTTTCACCTTGGCTCCTCCTACTATGAATTTGTTGGGTCCCTTTAATACTAGTGATTACCCCATTACTATTGTAGTTATACCCTTTATTAATATTGTTGTGCCCTGATTGCCCCCATATTGTTATTACTGTTCCCCATAGAATCCCTCTATTGTTATTTTTGTGGCTTTATATTATTATTGTTAGGTCGGCTAGATTATATTGTGACTCCTTAGACTCCTATATATATAAAGGAGGTTTTGTCATTTGAATCATCCAAGAATTGTTCATTTATGTAATGTTAAAGGAGGTTTCCCCCTCGAAGAGGCTGAATTCTAAGGCGTTCATCTATCTTTTCTATCTTTTCTTGAGTTGGTTTCATAACATTTGGTATCAGAGCTTTGGATTCTAGGGTTTCACTGCTCCAAACAGGTCATCGTCGCATTTTCGCTATAACGTTTTTTCTGTGATGTTTAAGAAGTCGCAAAAAAAAACCCATTTGAGAAGAAATCGCTTTGAATCTTGGATCCAAATTTTAGAGCTTTTCGTGCTATATTTGCGGAGATATGATCTGAGGAAGTTGGTATTTCTCTAGACTCCTGAATTACATTCCAAACAGGTGACCTGGGGAAAATCGTCATAACTTTCTCTCTGGGGATCGGATTGAAATTTTGTAAGAAGGTATAGAAAGAGAATGGACTGTAGTTTCTTGTATGCATTTTTCAGATCCGAAGGGCGAAACAGTGACTCGTGGCATGTCGTTCAAGTTCTCTCTATTGAACTAGTCTATAATCAAGTCACTGTGGGAGATTTCGCATAACTCTTCCTTGGAGAATCCAATTTCGGTCAGACTTGTGGCATTGGAAAGAGGACACAGAGGGCTACTACAGGTTACAAATTCAGAACTAGATGATTGGAAAGTACAAAGATACATCAGAGGCAATATCGAGCTCCTACAAAGTTAAAAAAGGTGTGTAGATTTTCTTAAATTTTTGCTTAAGCTTGGTTTGAAAATTTATTTTGAAGGAATTAAAAGGTCATAGTAGAGAATTATTATCGGTAACTGATGCCCCAAGGAAAGAAAATGAAAACACCTAGTAAGGAACCTGAAAGCTCTAGCATGACTCATGAAGAAGAGGAAGAAATGCAACATGATATATC